>KZ654042.1:9102-23104 GCA_001010745.2 Gerris buenoi
TGATAACTTGGGCGAGTGACTAGAGCACCTCGGTCACACTGGCTCCCTCGTGCCACTAACTTTTGATTCATTGATAACTTGGGCGAGTGACTAGAGCACCTCGGTCACACTGGCTCCCTCGTGCCACTAACTTTTGATTCATTGATAACTTGGGCGAGTGACTAGAGCACCTCGGTCACACTGGCTCCCTCGTGCCACTAACTTTTGATTCATTGATAACTTGGACGATTGCCTAGAGCACCTCGGTCACACTGGCTCCCTCGTGCCACTAACTTTTGATTCATTGATAACTTGGGCGATTGCCTAGAGCACCTCGGTCACACTGGCTCCCTCGTGCCACTAACTTTTGAATAAAATGAGATACAAACATAAAACTTTGCAGAATTAAAGATAGATTTGAAGCACACACAGAAAAAATATAGCTCAAAATTATCAATTTTAATAATAATTAATTAATAATTCCTGTCACGGGAAATTTTATTATTTTAATTTTGAGTTTGGTATCAAAAATGAAAGTTATAGAAAAGTAGATTACAAAAAATATAATACATATAATATAACACTTGTGGAAATGGTTAATGTTTTTTTATGCCATTTTGTCAAAAAAAAATCTACATTTTGCATGTTCATATTTCTGCGGTTACTAATATATAAAAAAACATATTTGTCTGTTTTGAAACAAGTGTCTATCCGTATTGTTAGTTTGAATATCTTCAAGCTTGAATTATTACTTGTTCCCCTTTTATTTTTAAAAAGATCTAAATCTTTTTATTTGTTTAATTTTGTGTTTAATAATTGCAAATATTGACTAAATATTTATATATTGACTAACGTTTCGAAACTATGTCTGTAGTGTGAATTGATTTATTTTAAATATACAAGAAGCTCTTAGACCAAAATTAACGAGTACTAGGTTTTTATAATTATGACTCCCAGTGGATTTCTTCATATATGCAAGAAAATACACATTGTTAACATTAATGTTTAAACTAAGTTCTTAATTGATACTTAGCGAATCTCTTCTAACGTTAGAAGTACCATGATCCAAATTATACAATATATGCATGAAGTAGGCAAATGCAAAAAGTAAACCAAAAAACTATGTGAATGTATTAGTCTAGGAGATAGTATACATAGTAGTCAGTTACTAAAATTTTGTGTATGAGATATTTTTTTGGTTCAGCCCAAGACTGCATTGTCGGCAAAGTTCGTTCCCTATCATATCTTACAACGTAAACTATTTAAAAAAAAAATAAATAAAAAAAATAAAAAAAATACCGCTGGAGAACGGTCAAGTTCCTGAACAATGTCATTTTCTTGATTCTGAGTAAAAAATAGTTAGTTGATTTTGAGAATTTTTAGAATAACTTACCTGTCATGTGACATTCAACATCAACTTGATTTTTAGCTAACTAATAAATATTTTACTCAGGATCATGGAAATCTCAATGTTCACCAACATGGATGGGATATGACCACCTTCTAGTGGTCTTTTTTAAATAGCCTATGACCAAGGTATGTTCCGTGGACACAGATTGCCAACAATGTATTATTGGGGACACCAAGAAATTTACTCAAAACTCTACTGGTTGATGTTAGTAAGTCACTACTATGCACTGTCACTGCTATTTCCTGGAAAATATAACTAAGTTTCAAATGACATTAAACTAATATCTTTATACTATGGAAAGGAACATAACGGTCTTTTAAATACACAATCTATTATGCTATGCAGTGTCGACATCTAATCTATTCCCAATTAGGGCCCCCGTACACTGGCAGACTGTTTTGTCGCGAATGCGCAGGGGCCGTTTTAGTAAGTTTACTTTTATAACATGGAATTTGTCATATTGCATACTAGTACTGGGCCAATTTCGATAAACTTTGGCACACAGGTACAGGAAACACACCCCGATGGTAAATCAGGAAAGAAAATTTAGCTCTAAATGTTTCGAAAATGTGATATGCATTTTCAAAATGCTTATTGCGATCATGATTAAAACATTCTATAAGGTTGTCCATTTAAATGCAAGTCTAACCATCGAAATAGTTTTCCCGGGAAAAGTCTAGTTCATTAGGAAACAGTTATAATTGCAAATAGTGAGAGGTCGTGTTCAAACCTCCGTCGGAGACAAATTATTTTTCCGTTAATTTTTGATAAAATATTCATTAATAATAATTCACGAAACAACTAAGAAATAGGCAATTTTATAAGACAGTTTTTTCACCCTATATTCTCCTCTTGAAGAAACATTAAACGTAAGATATTTATTACAATTTTTAAAGCCACAGTGGAGAATATTATTTTTTATGTTCAAGCTTAAACAGCTTAATAAATAATGTTCTATTTTAACCATTAAATTCGAGAGGAGTAAGGGAGAAAGTAAAAGGAAACTGGAAGGCTATGTATTAAAAGGTTTTTAGCTAAGAAGAATTAGATTAAATATAATATATAACTAATGAGGCGCATAGTTTGATAAGAAATTATTTAATCTGGATTATGCATACTTAATCTTGAAAAGTTATAAAGATTGGATTAATTTATTTTTCAGATACTAATTAAATGCGGTTGGATGGAAACTATATTTCAAAATTAGTTTAAATTAAAATATATATTTATGAGTAATCAATTTACTTTTAATCTTAAATAAGGGCCTCTCCACAATTATGAACTTTAATTTAAGCCTTCTTTTGGGCACTTAGTGGTCATTGGCGAGAAAATTCCTACAAAAGGTTTCATGAGAAAAAACAAGTGAGGCGCGCTTCACATAAGTACGTGAGGCGATAATCGCTAATTTCTGTAGGATTAAGTTAAACTTATTAAGTGTAATAGTTGCATATCCCTTTTCTACACTTCAAGACCTTACAATTGATGTATAACATGCCATGGTAACTAAAAACTTTTTTTATTTATCTACCATATTGGCCGGGCCGCCATCTTGGAAATATTAAATGTAAAAACTCCAAAATGTGTCCAGTTGCCTCAAATGCCGAGATGCACCCGTGTGCCAAATTTTATGTATCTAGCTATAGTAGTTAACGAATTGAAACAAGCCAACAAGAAACCAACGGACAGACAGACAGACAGATCCGTTATATAAGGTTTCTTTTTGTACTTAGTACAGAAACCTAAAAATTACTGGACTTCTTTCTTACTTTATGTTTTTAATTAACCGAAACCTGCCACAATCAAAGTTTTTTTTACATGAATATGTTTTAACTCAGGGAGACAAAAGAAATTTCTGCAACGCAAAAAACAACATGAAATATATAACTTAAAAATATCATACAAGGAAGTTAGGACTTCGACAGGAGGTCGATAGGTTTCCATTTATAGCACAGCATTTTGACGATAGGTGGGCTGAAGTTTCAATAAACTACGGAAAAATTTGACGCTCTTAAATATCTTACCAGGAAGTTAAAATATAATAGGAGGTAGATTAGTTTTCACTTCATATTGTAGTATTATATTCTTTTCACCATATTCTAGTACTATATTTCGCCAGTAGAAGTTATACATTTTATATAAACTTATATCAGAGCTCCTAGCGGCCCAAATGGTAATAAAAATGGATTAATGTTGCATAATTTCACTCCTTAAGACAAATGTTTACTGATTTTCTCCACTTCATGGAAAAACATTGAAATATGGATTCAATGCCCGAAAACATATCCATGATTCAATATTATTCCATGGAATAGAAAAAAATAGTAGTATTTTAGTTAAGGGACGTAGTAGTATATTTTGTGAAGGGACATAGTAGTATATTTTGTGAAGAGACGTTTGACCTGCCTTGTCTTATTGATGTCAAGTTCAACAACAAACATTTTACATTAGCGCATTTTGTTCTATAACTTGTATATTTAATTGTTTAGTTAAGAGAATTTGAAAATCGTTTTGGGAATTAATATTTCAGCAATTTTAAAGAGTTTTCTAAGTATTTAGAAAGTACTTAATTAAGGTAAAGAAAAGGTACTTAATTAGGTAGGGAATAATGATTTATTCCTGTTAATTATATAAAATTCTTTGAAACAAGAATTAATTGCATAATTCGAAAATAATTATTTTAAGGCTTAATTTATAGGTTGTTTGGTAAAGTAAATTCATCAAATTACGATCAACTTATTCATTAACGTATCTATTTCCATTGTAATGACATTTTGGAATGCAGACAATGTAATCTATCTACCGTAAACATTTATTTATCTTCAACTGTAAATTGCGATCACAATTATAATGCTATTAGTTATTTTGATATAATCGTTCGTTATTAGATAAAAGAAAATAATTCTCGGTTGTTTGCTTAATGTTATCTTCATGAAATACAATACTGCGAATTCAACGAATGATTCAATTAGGTTTTACGTTTAATCTGATTTTAGATTCATCGCAAAATAATTGAGATTTATGTTATTGGTAACTAGTTTATTGATATTATATTTCAGCCAAGATTTATGAAAATAGGAAAATTGGGTTGGGATTGAGCCTCTTATCCCTGTTACAAGTGCACACCTAAATTTTTCAATACCTACTCATACATTTTCAGTGCTATTAGCACTGTAAAGAGGCTAACTAATTTTTACTACGTTTTTCTTTTTCTTTTTTTTTTTTAGCTTGTTTCTTGTTTGTTTGTTTGTCCAGTACAAATCTTGCAATTTATTTTTATGTAACTTCCCGAGAAGCTAGACTTTTAAAACTTTTAGAACAGCTCAGAACACGACGACAATGCATTATTTTAATCCTTTTAGCCATCTTTCAGCAAAATTTAATTTGTTTTCAGAAAATTTACAGTGTGGAAAGTTAGTTCGGAAAAAATCCGCAAGTTATTTTATATGTTTTGACATGACCCATATTTACAATCTTCATTTTGACAGGTTTCAAATTTATGATTTATGACAGTAAATTTAAAAACGTAGTATATATAAAGTTCTTTTTATTTTGCAATTATTAAACTAATCAGTAGCATTTGGATAGATATTTAAAATGGCCATACATTGTCCTATAAAGACAGAACCAGGGACTGGCTCAGGGGCGCTCGTAAGGATGAGCAACAACTTTAACAACCCTCCTCGATCTTTGGCTGATTTTTCCATCTCTCACCGTCCCCTAAAAAGAGGAATATCGATGGCGCGGTTTAGATTCGGCTCTGGCGAGATCCTTTGTACAGAGATTTCCCTTATTAAATATTAAAGATTTTGAAACCTGAGTAATGGCAATCGGTACATAAAAAAGATAATTTCAAGATAAAATGAACTTTTTATTTACTTCGTTTTTAAATTTTCTGTTCAATCATATTTAATGTTGATAATATAATTGTCATTGTTATAATATAATGTTATTGAATAAAAATAGTTCCGAATTTAGTTACTTCACAAGTGACCACCATTTAGAGAGCTTATCTTAAACCCATAAAAGGGCAAATCTTTGAACAACGAACCTCGCCAACATCGAATCTAAACTGTGCCATTGATATGCCCCTGTGTATGGACAGTAAGAGAAGAAAAAGAAAAATGTGTACAAGTAAAGATGTACAGATGCAGAAAAATTAAACCGATACCTAGGACACAAGTGTAAACAAACCTCTTTTTTTGGTTGTCACACGTCAATTAATTTTTTGCTTTGTTTAACTTTTCCTTTTTCGCAGTCACTCGCTGTTTATTTCTGAATAAAAAATCACACAATTTTGAAACCCGTCAAAATGAAGAATGTAAATATGGGTAAATATATGTCAAAACAAATAAAATAACGACCGGATTTTTTCCGAACTAACTTTCCATGCAACAAAATTTGCTGAAAACGAATTAAATTCTGCTGACAGATGGCTAAAAGTATTAAAATATTGCATTGTCGTCGTTTTCTGAGCTATTCTAAAAGTTTCAAATGTCTAGCTCCTCGGGAAGTTAGTTAAACATCCATTGCAAGATTTGTACTGGACAAACACACAAACAAGAGAGCAAGCTAATCCTAACTATTATAAAGCGATTAAAGTGCTCTAACTTTATCGACAATACCTTTTCAATTTGCACAACCAGTGCCACCTGTAGACTGTAGACCCCCCAATCTTCTCATAACTTAGACCACATTTTCTTCCTAGGCTTTTAACGATTTGTTCAGTGACCCAACAGCTTAAAATGACATTTTTCTGAAGCACCCATTCAAAGTGAGTTAAGTTATCTGCAGTTCGCACTTTAAAATTAAATCCAATTTTAAAAATAATAAATGACAGTCTCAATTCTTTATATCCTTTGGTGAAACCTTTGCATATCTATTAACAAAACGTCTACTTCGAAATGGAGTGTTTAACACGGATGACAAATTTAATTTTTTGTTGTAACAAATAAATATGTATTAATATATTCATAACTTTTCTTCCAATAATCCGATTCACTTAGTCTTCACAAAAACTCCGTAATTCTTATTGACACATTCTAATAAACAATCACTTATAAATACACTTTTGGAACGAAGTTCCTTATGGCACGTTCGGAGCCCGGGAGTAAATCCGAAAAAAACGACCAAAATCACCGTCACGCAAAAACCGTCACGAAATCTACCGATAATGGCGATAACTTGTGTAAAAATTGACCGACTTAGTTCAAATTTGGTACACATGTTTATTTTACCAATGCCCAAGACAATTTCGTTGGACAACGTTATCCGCCCAAGCGTTCGCGCGCAACGCTCGCGTAAACATAAGCGTCAAATTTAAAATTGGAATTTTTGGACGGGAAAAAATTCTAACTTCAGCTATATAATGAGACAAACAACTTTTACAAATACATTTTTTTAGTACAACGAACACCGACACTGCTATGAAGTGATAAAGATCGCTAAATTTATTAAAGCGGGCCAAAACGATTAAAATAAAGAAAACAACATTATGTCATTTGACTATTCAATAATTAATAGCATTACACTCTGCCACAATTATTAGCTTACGATTTTCATCATGCAGCTTTCTTATCATAAAATGTGTTATTTTTGATGTTGCAGTTAGCGTTATCGAACGCGAGTCAAGTTGTTCTGAGGCAAGTCGGTTTCAATCTATCAGGCAACATTAGTTGCGAAGTGACAACAGATGCACCTTCCTTCTCTACAGCTATGGCTTCTCGACAGATGATGGTCGTTGGTGAGTTCATTTACATTTTATTTTAATTGATATTTAAATATAAATCGTTTAATACTTTTAGCTCTATGTAGATGGCATTCTTTCTTGTGATCATTTTAGGTGGACCTGCGATTTAATTTAGATATATTATATAATCGTTTTGTCATAAAGGTTAAGTATCCACCAAAACTCAATTTGTTTGAGATAGATAGGTGTTGCTTTTATTTAACCCTGAAAGTAACACGTTGGGTCTCTGGAGCCCATAAGCTGCTTCAATCCCCCTACTATTCGTCCATTTTAATTTTTCAAGGTCAACAACTCTGGTATTCCTCAAAATTTTGTCGTGAAAACAATGTCACTCAATTCGGATCTACACGCCTTTTGTAACGTGCCTTTTGTAACGTCAGTATTTTTTACAAAAAACTAAAAAAAAAACAGGCTTTAATGTAAGGTTTTGTAGGCCCCTTGAGCTGAATGTTACTTACCTGAAATAATTTCTGTATGTATATTTTTAAAAATTTTAATTATTTCTGTAAAATATATTTGCTTATTTAATTAATATGTTTATTATTCCGTAACATTTTATTTTTTCATTATATACTTGTATATTAATCAAAGTAACCTATCCCCTGCCTCATCTTTTTGATAGGTCTTGGAAGCGTAGGGTGTTTAAAAGGCGCTAAAAAAAAAAAAAAAAAACGGTGTTACTGTCAGGGTTAAAGATATAATATGTAATATTTTTTTTATTAGGAGTATAGTTTTAATTTTGTTCACCAAAGTTTTTAATAATAGTGTTTTAATTTCAAAATTTTTTAAGTTAGTTTACGTTTATGATAAATATGTTTTGTATGTGTGATAACAGTGTTTTTTTTTAAAAAAAAAAACAACAAAAAAATTCTTCATTTTTCTGTTGTAAGGTTATTTTGGTTTATGTAAATTATATAATTTAAAATTCCAGTATAATACTTAATATACATATTTTATTTATAAAAAAATAATCCAATAAATGTTTTACTGTTGTTACAAAAATAAAAGAATTGAATTAATAAATAAAGAAAAAATTTAATAATTTTTGAAATGTCCAATGACAGAATATAATTTAAAATTTTATTAAAGAAAAACATGTATAAACCAAATAATTTACATAATAAAAAATAATTCAATCGCAATAAGGAGAAACAATTTAAAATACGAATGTAGTCTATGGAGATCATGGAGATCTATGGAGACTATGGAGATCATCTTAAAGGAATAACACAAATGGTTCACGTAAATTTTAAAAACACTTTCAGCCTTTAAAAGGCCATCATTTTTTTCTGAGAGGATACAATCTCTCTCAGTCTTCTAACAATACTTTAAAACACACGATACAATCTGAACTTTCAGCACGTCTCCAAAAATTGTTGGTCAGTCTTCTAGCATTACTTAGATTTACTTGGTACTACATCATCTTTGTCATTATTATAATGTTTCTTTACATTCTATTATTGAAACTGTAATTCTCTCTCTCTCAGTCTTTAAACAGGTCTTTAATAAAATTAAATCATGTAACTAGACTTAATAATAAAAAAAAAAAATAACATGATAAATAATATGGAGTGCTATTATTATTATTTGTCGATATTATGAATCACCTATTGCTGATCCGTCTTACTGCAGCGATCTGCTGATGCTGATTAAAAGAGAATAGGTTGCAATAAGATTAAAATATGACCCTAAAAAACTCACTGGATTGGACTTTTGACCCATTAAAAAGGTCCTTAGGGTTGATCATGGTAATTATTTAATTATTTGGAGTCGATTCAACGAGAAAATTATTTTAAATTGTTCTTTCGTTGTAATGTCAGTCTTTTTGACCCAAAGAGAATACTCATTCTTTTAAGTTTAAGTTATTTCGTTGTTTATCATCTTTCTTTTTGATATTGAGATAGTTTAAAATTACGTATGAATAATTATAGAATAAAAATATAAAACTTAAAAATATTTTATATTGTAAACACCTTATATCTTTGATAGATATTGTTCCGTTCAAATTTGTTTGTATATCGTGAAAATTCCAAAATTCATGTTTATATTATTTAACTTTGAAGTAGAAATTCAACAGTCTAACTTGCTTAAATTAAAATTCATTTAAAACAAGCCCGACGCTGTAAACAATAACTATTATTCAACCACTAAGAGCGTAAATAACATTAAATTTTACCAAGAAACATGTTTATCCTATCTTTGTTTATACGAGGACTATATTCCACCTAGTTTGTTTTTAGTTATAGCCATCGTAGTTTCGCTTGGGTTCCCTGTCACATAATGTGTAAACAAAAAGAGCGGAAACTAGAAAATTTAGGGGAATAAACTGGTCGAGAGCGAGCTCTAGGGTTAAAACAGCATGGAAATAATGTTCGTTCACTTGAGACTGCTGCAGAGTGTGTGTAAGTGGGGTTGCCTTTTCCAATATACATAGAATGATGTAATTCTATCGTAAAGCTGTTTACGTTTCAAACAAAATTAAACAACAGAGATATACTGCGGGAAACCTTTTTAGGGTCCGTATGCAAAACAAGGAACCCTAATACATTCCTGCGCATGACTGGATTGTTTGTTTGTCAGTAATGTACCTGATCCCTAACTAAAAAATTTAAACTTTGCAGTTATATCATGTCTAATACCCAAACACTGGATAATTATAGGGTAGCTCCAAAAATCATTCCTTAAAAACTAGATTTTGACCTTTTTTGAAACGGAAATGTTACATGGGAGGTTAAATAAAAGAGGACACCCTAAATAGAATTAAACTAATTTATCTTTGATCTATGACTCTTTTATTTAACAAATCAGCAAAACAATCTTAGTGATTCTTTGTCAAAAAATACGATTTTAAGGAATATCCCATACGTGGCATATATTTTGAGAAAATATATCTCCTTCCCCCAAATAATATAGGATAATGTCATTGGAACGGATTGGGGAACACACTTCGGATTTGTTTCATTGCGTTTGGACAGTAAAAGTGCTGATAAATTCATTGTTGAACTTATGAATTTATTCATGGTGTCTATGATAAGGTTTAAGTCCATGAAGTTGAAGTTGTCCGAACGACTTACTGACGGTCATGAACGGATTAAACCCAAACATTAAACGGGCTTGATCGAGAACCAAGATAACTTGATCAGGAAGTAAAGACAAGGCAAACAAAAACAATTTCTTAAAGATTACAAATTACTGATTAAGCAGTAATAGTATGTTTTCTGTACTTCTTAATGATCTGTCTAGACTTTGTTATCCTATTTTACGATATTAGGATAAGAAAGCATCCCTTTCTTAAAACAGGCATTAAGACGTAAAAGAAGCTACAAAATCAATTGTCGTTCATTGTAATGTCTTTAGCTACTTTTATTTTCTCTAAATTAAAAAATATATTAAATATACAACAAAAAAGAAATTTGTATTTTGGACTAGTTGATTCAATAATTCAATATGGTTTGCTAGCATGGGGAGCTGCGTGTGACACACATAAAGAACAAATTTTTATACGCCAAAAAGCTTTTATTAGAATAATATTAAATAAGGATGTAAGAGATCATACTGAAAAACTTTTTAAGAAACTTTCGATCATGACTCTAGAGCAAAGTTATAAATATAGATGTATTGTTTACCTTAAAGAAGGCAAGCATGACTTACAGAAAGTGAGCCATGATGCTAATACTAGAAGCCAAGTAAAAGGACATTATTCATTAAAAACTTGTAGAACATCCAACAAGGCAAACAAAAACAATTTCTTAAAGATTACAAATTACTGATTAAGCAGTAATAGTATGTTTTCTGTACTTCTTAATGATCTGTCTAGACTTTGTTATCCTATTTTACGATATTAGGATAAGAAAGCATCCCTTTCTTAAAACAGGCATTAAGACGTAAAAGAAGCTACAAAATCAATTGTCGTTCATTGTAATGTCTTTAGTTTAGTAATTCATGATTAGTCTTGTCTTTATTACCTCATGAATAGAAATGGAAAAAAAATTTGATGAATAAAAAATAAGATCCAGAGATCTTTTATAGCTTCCGGAAGTGTATGATTGAAGACTACACTTTGGCATCAGGTAGAAAATAAATCTTTTATTAAAAAAAAAAATGTTGCCATAAAATGTTTATGTGGATTTGTATTTATATTTAAGAAAGGGATCTTGAAGGTGAAACGTTGTAGGAAAACGTTATAATCCACTTTCTACATGCTCGCGCTTTCTAGTGTGAAGTATGAGAACTAGGAAGATCTGGTCTCTAGTTTGTCGAGGGGATGATCTGTCCACAGCTGTGACCTGCCAATGGGTCCAGTAGAGCTCTTCTAAATTTCCTGTGCTACACCGCTATGAACTGGCCTCATCCGCAAAATTGTTACTCCTAGGTGTTAATTAATATGACGTTTTATTATTTATTTCATTTATTTTTACTATTTTAACTTTCTGGCCCGAAAGTTTAATTGGTTTTCGTTACTCACCTAAAGCTTTATTCTTTATCAAAATATATTTTTATTTTATTAATAAACACGTAATCTCTCTATAATCACCAACATTATTCTGTAACCAATCTTTTGGTTTCACATCTAGAAATCTCTACTTATATATATGAATGTTTGGCAGCCCTTTTAAATAAGATTTTTGGCTGTAACATTCCTTTTACCCAAAAGAAAACATAATATTTATTTCATAATGATACTTGCAGCAAATGAAACTTAGTGTTTAATGCTATGTAACTAGTAGTTCTGTGAACAGTACCTCGCTCATTAAAATATCAAATCGGGGTTTGAGCTTACGTTCTTAAAAACTATTTATCGTTAAAAAGGGTCTGAAACGTGGCTATTTTAAATAAACATTTAAACCTTTTTTTAAAGTACGTTTTAAGGGCTATCTAACGATACCAAACATGGCCGGTCAGCTACCATTTTTACCCTTTCTTAAATAGAAGTACAGTAAGTAAGAAAAGTTGTCAACGGAAATATTTCCCTCTTGAGCCAATACTACGTTTCGGCCGGAATGATGTAGTTGAAAAGGGCCGCGGGATCGTTGGGGTGCGCGGGGTAGAGGACCCTGGGCCTGGGCCTGGGCTCCCCCTCCAGTGGCGCTGGAGGGGAGCCACTGGGTGGGCACTCCCTCCCGTACCTCTGGGGAGCCTGGTGGAGAGACCGAGGTGATGTGCCCAGCCTGGAGCCTTCATTCAGTGCCACTTGCTCCGGAGCCTCCGGCTTGGCCACTTGTCCTCTCTCTTTCTCTCCTCCTTTCCCTTTAGGCTAGCTTCTTCCCTTGTCGTGCTTTATATTGTATTTATGTATGTGTTCTTATTCTTTAGTCGTGATACTACAGGTTAATATGGAGTAGTGATTTTTTCTTTCAGGACCCGTCTCCCTATCACTCCCGTCCTTTCCTCCGCGAGGGAATGTTTACCCGTGGGACCCTTTGTTGCATGTCCGGCTATGGGTGGTCACTGTAGCCCGGCTTTTTGTCTGCAGCCAATTAGGTTGTCACCTTCCGGCCCCCTAGGTTTTTCCCTTACGTGCCACCGGGTGTCACGGTTGGCCTGTTCCCAATAAGCTGGTGGGATGTAACTTCCAGCGCCTTCCCTTTTGGACTGGTCGCAGTTCGGCTGTCACGTTTTGCTCTCCCGTTTCTCCCCTTTCCGCTGCCAGGATGTCACTGTCAGCCCCTTTCACATTAGCTGGTTAGGTTGTCAGTCTCCAGCATTTCGTTTTAGTCAGTGGGGTTGTCACCTCTGACGCGGCCTTTTTTCCCTTTCGCTGTCCGGGCGTCACGGATAGCCCCCTTTCCAATTTAGCTGGTGGGGATGTCACTCCCAGCGCCGTCCATCTTGTCCTCCCGCCACTCGGCTGTCACGTTCGGCACGAAACCCCTTTGATGTATATAGCTGGTTGGGCTGTCACCCTCCGGCTTCCCCTTTCTTCCCAGCCACCTTCTGGCTGTCACAAGAGGTCGTTTGTTCTTTCTCTGGTAGGCTGTCACTGCCAGACCTTCCCATTTATTCCCTGTAGCCACTGTGCGGTTGTCCACACTATCCTGCTTTCGTCCTACCACTGACAGGGGGCCACTGTCAGTCGTCCTTGTATTTCCGCCGGCGGGGTTGTCACCTCCGGCCACTAGGATCGGGGTAGTGTGATGTCTTGTTCTTTTGTTTCAGATGGCCCGTGAGATCGACGCTGGTAGGAGCGTCGCCGACTCATTTTCATTTCAGAGCGAGTTTGTCCACTAGGGCCCCGGGCGCCGGTGTCAAAGTGTTCCATACTTTATGGGTATGCTTCAAGTCATATACATACAGGTGTTTGTGCTGCTGTAGTTTTTGAGTCGCGTCTATGAAAACGTACCTTCAGCAGGGCTCCACACTCCACAATCATCGCGCAGCAATTATAACAACATGCGCTCCAATAATAATCGCATGTAGTTAACTATATGCCTTTTGGTCTCTCATATAGGGTGAAATATTCGAGGGGAAACGATAACAGATGGCCTTAAGAATTTTTTCCGGGAGCTTTTACACCCAAAGACGGCCACTTAGATTGGCCCATTGAACAAACCCGGGTTAGGAACCTAACTTCTTCACATTTGAGTGAAGTGTCTGGTCGTTAACCATGGTTCTCTGTGAATCAAAATGAGAGTATATTTCATGGTTTCCAGACCAAAACCTGGTAGCGCTACTCTTTTGAGCAGCTACCCATTTATTTAAACAATGCTGGGTGAACATTGAAAGGGGGGCCCGGTCTGGGAATTGAATTCAGAGCTCAAGGTCAAGTGGACACCCCCGTCCTACTGACCACGCGCGATGCTGCTTTACTTGCCTGATCGAAAGGCAAGCGCTCTCTACTCCGGGCTACATAGCCCCCCCCCCCCCCC
>KZ654042.1:32452-45008 GCA_001010745.2 Gerris buenoi
AAAAAAATATTACAATAAACTAAACTGACTATCAATAATTATAATTAAATAAAAAATTAAATTATAAAACCGAAGGCAAATAATTTTAGAGTTATGACGTCACAAATTACAAAAATGAATTTTTAGAACGCGGATAATGATCATAACCAAAGTTGGCTTCAATGTTATCAGTGACACTCCTTCTATATATAGTATTATTCTATGCAAGTAAACAAAGAAATAAATTAATTGACGTATTACAACCAGGTTTGTCTAGACTTTTGTACTAGATATCGATTCATTTTTTCTGTAGCTGTACTTCTTTACTTGTACTTATTTTTCTTCTCTTACCCTCCCATAAACGGGGCCATATGATGACCATAAAGATGACCTTTTATAGGTTTAAGATCAGCTCTCTAGATGGTTGTTATTTGTGTGATGTAAATAAATTCGGAACTATTTATATTTCAATAAAATTTTATTTAACAATATAAATTATATTATCAACATTACATATTATGATTCAAAAGAAAATTAAAAAACGTAGTATATAAAAAGTTATTTTTATCTTGTAATTTTTATATATTTAGTCACGACTTAAGGCTAGGCGCACAATGGAGGTAAAATAGTCTGCAATAGGTAAAATAGTCTGGTAGGTAAAAGCAGTCTGCAGACTGTTTTCTGCCAACACTGGAAACAGTCTGCAGACTGCTTTGTCTCCAGTGTGTGCCTAGCTTTAGGCAATATACTTTCCACATTTTATCCTATTATGAATGTTTTTTCTTCGGATCCAAAGGACAGTGTAATCTCTTGTTAGGTCTCGTAAATTCATAAAGTGATTTCAATGAAAATCCCTTGACTAGGATAGCAGCTAATTATCCCAGAATTCTCTTTTGAGTTAAATCAAAAGTACAAGGCAAAACTTTATCTCCCAGCTCAATGAATTATTCCGTTTGTAAACGCTCTTTTTCACGTTTGTATACAAGGAATATAATTTAAAGATGTATCCCTTTTAGCTACTCGTATAATCCGGTCTCTTAAATTCATTTCTGAGGATTATAAACAGAGATAACATTAAAATGAATTTTTAGAAACCATATTTAAATTAAACCCTACTGTAATCCTTTTTGCTTTGGGGTATTAACAACCCTAAGTATTTTGTTTCCAAGCTTACCGAAGGTAACGGAAGATATGTGATCTTTCTAGGGACGCAAATTATTTATATTCACGAAAATTTTTATAGACTCGGTTAAACCGACATCAAAGAATGTGTTTTGTCCGGTGTCAGTCTGTTAGTCTTTCTGTCAATCTATCCACAAGTTTTTCCATCCAACATATTTGAAAAACATAGGACGTGTGGAAGTTATGGACCACACAAAGTATTACATCTTTGAGAATGATCACAATGCATCCATTACCTTCTGTAAGCTCGGAAGCAAAAGTAAAAATATCTTTTATATAATCGAGTAGTGTCCTGACAACGGCGACGGCGACGACTCACCTCTAAATGATTTATAACGTTAAAAATTGATTAGCCTTAAGCTGGGATTGAACCAGTGACCTCCTGTGCGTCAGTCGAAAACGCTACCACTACTCCATTGTAATGAAACTCCATGCATAAAACTTATTATCTAAACAGTAAATATCTATTTAAATATATATTTTAATTATAACTTTTTTTTCCATTTTTATTTTAATTTGTTGCCACGGGCATAACGCCTAGTTATAGATATTGAGACTNCTTTTTTTCAACCATATTTATTCTGCCCGTTGCCACGGGCATAACGGCTAGTATTACTATAATTGAATAAAAAAAAATATACATTGCAGATTCAAAGTCCGAGCAGAATGCAGAATTGTGATTATAAATTCCGTTCTATTTAAGTATCGGGATCAAAGGAATTCAGCAGTTAATTAAAGTAGACAACCCCTATCTCTCCCTATATTCAAAAAATGACCTATCTATATTATAAAATTGATCCGACATCTCCCTCAAATTCATAGATTATATAATTATTTATTATCCAAGTATTCAACTGGTGTATTTTATTCTTTATTTTCATAAATTACATATTAGGTAAACGCTTGTAATTATTTAGTTTTTTAATTTGAAACGCAACATTGACTTTAAAATTATTTTAAATAGATGTTATTGCTTTCGAAGTTCAAATTTGTTGATAGCTTATATTTTCCCCTTTATTAGAATTTAAATTGACATTAGCAGGTTCTCCTATTAACAAACGAGTTATAATTATTGTATATATAGTTCTGCCCGTTTGATCTTCAATAGTTATTAATTCTTGATATCCGAGGATAATTTGTTGATTTTGATCATTTACACATTTTTGATACCACCACTGTTATTATGATTAGGTTTTACGTCTATGAAATGTGTCTTTATAGAGCTTGCGTAGTCTGTATTTTTATTTTTTATTTTTGACATTTTCATTTTTTGGATGTGCTACATAACTCGAAAAGCGTTACTAAACATGTATCAAGAAGTTAGAATGTATCAAGGAGTTAGTTATCCCGATGTATCAAGGAGTTAGAAAGATATAGGAGGTGTGCACAGTCTAACTCCAGCTGTAAGGCCTCCCTCTACCGCGCTATACGCGTAAGATTTATACGTGTATTGGGGAGTTGGGAGAGTATAGGAGGTGTGCAATCAACTCTCAGCCCTCTCTCGTCATACCTCGCGGTCTCCCCCTACTTCACTTCGTAGGGCCGAAGAAAATCTAATCTCACTCGGAAAATCATAGGGTATCGGATTCGCCAGTACCGCTACACTTGCACCTTCAAAAAACTCTCTTTTAACCGTCTTTACTTATACAGATTTTAAAGTATATACCATTTTATGCACTGCATTATTATTAATGCACATTATTTTCTATTGCCAATTGACATTTTCATGTCTTCGCTTAGGGACATAAACTCGAAAAGCGTTCGTGTGAAACGCGTATCACAGGGAGATAGGGGGATATAGGACGGAGGAGTGCAATCTAACTTGCCCGCTCAGTTAGGGTCGTAGGGTGTCCCTCTACCCACCAAATCGGCTTTCTGTTCCTCGTGTCATTCTCTTCGCTTCTCAATACCGTGCTGCAGTCGCTCACGCGCCCCAGCAGAGTCCCCGGCTCCCCAACTACAACTTCATTTCTACTGCTCCGATTTGCACCGGACAAACGTCATAACCCTTAGAATTTTATTCCTAATAAACTTCCATACATACAATTTATTTTTTTACATATTATTTTTATATTTTTGTTAAAGAAGAAAAGTAAAACTTACAAACACAAGAATATGCACGCTCGAATTTTTTGACATTTTCCTGTCTTTACTTCGGCATATAAACTCGAAAAGCGATACGCATGCGTTTCTAAAAAACTACACGCCGCGTACCACGTGTCTCGTGGAGAGACAGTTTGTTTTAATTCTTCAACGTTTGATATTTTCTTACGTGTTTCCCCCTAAGTCCTCGATTAAGCTTGATATCTTATTTTCAAGAACCCAATTTATACATGAATGCTCAAAATGAAAGCTTATTAATTTTTTCCTCGTTTTTAAAAAAGCTCTTTCTTTCTTTGTATTAGTTCTTCATTATTTTACACCCCCCCTCTCCTCTCCCCAACCGTTTAACACATCATTAAGATGGGAATAATGTTATATTTCTCATCAACTCCATGTATTGTATCAACATTATTCATTTATTTTTATAAACAATATTATTAAATCCTGTTTAATAATATAAAAAAATATTATTTATTCTACTGTATTAATAATGCATCAAAGCTTGCAAACTTTTGATCTTACTTAAAATTTTAAACTTAAGTTCTAATCGAAGGATAGTTATTTAATTTAGTATTAAATTATAGTTTCTTTAACTATTTTTGTCCTTAAAATCTAGTCTTAATGTAATTTTATCTTTACCAAAAATCTGACTATAATTAGCAAATAAAATTTCACATGTGTACACAGACGAGAAGTTGTTAATCTGTGGCAGCATGGATAATTTGAAGATTATGAATGTTAATCTGAAAATCATTGTAATTTCCAGCAAACTTCTCTTGCCGGAATTAACTATTGAAAAGGTTAATTAAGGATTCTATTAATGTGGGCACTCTGTCAAGGAAATTCATTACCCTTAAAGTGGAAAATTTCGAATATTCAATTAAAATTTTAGTTACAAATTGTTCCATTATGATAATGGAGTTGAATAGTGAACAGCGACATTAAGCTCTCTAGTTAAGTAAAGTTGTATATTCACTGTAGAAATAATTCTTCAATTTAATAAACCAATTTAAGTCTATGAATTTGTTCATTATAGTAGTTAAGACATGAATCTGTTACATTTATGTGATATTTTATGTATTTGTTTTTGTTAAAAATGTATCCTTTTTACTTTTCCTCACCTATAGAAGGAAACATTTTTATTTTAACCCAATCATTTTTTTTAATTTCAACTGAATTATCCGTTTTGGGTGTTTTTAAAACCCCTTGAATGATTTTTTGCATGAAGTCTGTATGTGTGTTATCATTGTAGCGCCTAGGGTATTTAACCTAGAGAGTTGAAACTTGACAGAAAAATTTAGTTGTGCCGCCCGGAAAATCAACATTTTCCCGCTACCTTAAACCCATTTTCCGAGTCAGCAAAAAAAAAAAAAAAAAAAAAAAAAAAAAAAAAAAAAAAAAAAAAAAAAAAAAAAAAGTGGTCATTGGTCCTGGATCATTGGATATACCTCGCTGTATGACAAACAAATTCACCAAATTTACTTTTAATATTGGCCACTATTTTCATGTTATCGATGTTTGAATTTTGAAACTTTGACGATTAAATGTTAGAGAAAATAAATCTTTATTCAAAATTTAATTTGATATTATTATTGGCAACACTGAGTATAGGTGAAGGTTATAAAACTGTTCTGAAGAAGCTTACAACGCATTCTCTTTCCATGTCTCGTGGTCTCGGTTGGTTTAATAATTTTGTATTTTAATTAGCAGTGTATTATATTATAAATTATAATTCAAAGTAACTGTTTAATATTTTATGAAATTCTACGTATCAAACAAAAATAACACCTAAAGTATAAATTACGATATGCTATGTATCAAAATCAAATGAAATTCCATTTAATAGTTTAAAATTTATACCTAAACGAAGAAATTATCAATTAGTGGAATACCTCAATCAATTAGTGCTAATCCTCTGGTGACAATTTCACTCTGAAATTAGGGTTTTGTAAAAACTCACCACTAGGGTGTAGCTGATTCGAATAATATAATTCAGAAGACTATATAGGTGTGGCGGTGGTAATATTAAATCGGTAGCTGAGAAGTATAAATGGAAAAATTTTAATTAGCGGCACTTTAGATGAATATAAACAGCGGACGGAGATGTTAGAGCGGTGATGATTAGGTACCTGGCCACCAGACATGGCAGCAGTCTAGACACAAAACTGGCTTTCAGGTAGGTCTGGGTTGATGATGAACGCGAGCTATGAACCTTAAAACCTCGTCCAGACTGCCGAACTAAACAGAAAAAACGAGTCGAACATTGGTGTCTGCACATGCCCAGTTTAAAGTGCGCCTGCGCATTGCTCTCTGGGTATGCGCAGATCTTATTTCCTCCGTTCCAGGATCTCGTTTCCTCCGTTCGGTTCGGCAGTCGGGACGAGACTTTAACGCGGCCGATATAAACATTGAACTACATACTTTCAACTATATCACTGCGTAAACATTCTCGGTTTATTTATTACCTATAAATTATCAATCATCCTCTCCAGAGAAATTAAAGAGCATGATTTTAAAGTTACGAATTAATCCTAACACCTTTTTTTTTGTATTTAAATCCAAATTTTAGGCGGCGCTCCACAGCTTCTTCTTGCCTCATTGAAGTCATTGTTTTTCAGAAGGATTCGAAGTATTTTCTTTTGTTCCCGAGCTGGAGTTATACTCAACCCAAGCCCGGTATCCATTGTCTTTTTCCTCTCACCTCCGTTACATTCTTATCTGAATAACAGACATAATTTATGCTTCTGGGGCTCCCTAGGTATAAATTTTCGAATCCTAGTGCCCCCCCATCCCCCCACTTTCTCTTGAATTCCTTTTTAACCCTTGCCATCCTCTTCTTTCAGTTTCACGTTTCCCTCTCTTGCCTAATTATGTCTGGCTTTTCTCCTTCCAAACGTGGTTAAATTAAACTGTAAAAGTTAATAAGTAAAAGAGATAACCCTCTGCTTTTGACTGAATTGTTTCTCAAAAATATGATTAATTTAAGGATATTAAAAAAAATAGTGTGACAATTAGTGAGACACATAGCTTTATCGTTTCCTATTTCGTAAACTTAAGTTAATGCAATAAAACCTACTATTGTCAAATTTATGAAATTTTTCCAAACAAGGAAAAACTCTGGTATAGTAATTTGGAATTTTTGCGAATTATAATTGACTCATTGGTGAGGAGAAGTTTGTAGAAGTAGGATATTCGTGATTTTGACACTAATCGACGGTAGTTTATAATCCATAAAATTAAAAAATTACATTAAAAATAACACACTACCTAGTGAAACAAAGGAATCCAGCTAGTTGATAATATTTCGTCGCAGAATGTGTTAAGAGAAACGTCTTTACTTTGCAAGGATAATATTATTTATTTATAAAGCTAAACCAGGTCCAAGTTCTATAATCTCTTGAATGGTGAAGGGTGTGTTTTCTTTCACCAAACAATTTCTGAACTCTTAATCCTTTTTTACATCCTTTCGAGGTATCCTTCTCTTTATTAACTTAAAGGATTCATAGTTCTCTATTGGAATCTTCTGTTTTAGCAAACAAAACTATTATTATACTTCTCCAAGGTGGTTTGAACCTATTAAAATGCAGCCTTAGTTAGTTTGTTCCTGAAATCAATGATTCTACTGACTATTCTATTCGATTAGTCGAGGTACGTCTTCAAACCAGCCATTCATGGTCCACTTGGTCGTACGATTCGGGGCGGCCAGTTGGATCCATGTTGGATGCACGAGGAATCCGACTCAAACTTGTCGTACGACATGTTGCCAAAACTCACAGTCCAACTATCTAACCATATTGGCTCATTGGAGTGAGTGCTGTACGACCAAGTTGGACCGTGAATGGATGATTTTAAATTACGTTGTTTTTCTACGTTTCTCTCCATTGATCTCGTTGTCACCTTTTAATACTTACATTGCTCAGATAGGAACAACTAGGTAGGGAAAAATGGTAGAATCATTTAATGAAACAATTTAAAGAGTATAAATTTTCAGTGTCATAGAGCAGTATTTTGGTAAAAATCGTTTTATCATTAACGTGTGATTAGCCAAAACACCCTACTTTTCATCATAACTTTTTTCTGTAAGAGTGTTTAATATCACTTTGAAGACCCTAATGATTATAAATAATGATTATTACAATGCAAAAGCAATAAATTTTTAAATCTGATGTTTTCTTTATCACATGTTGTATTCATTTTCCGGGAAATTTTTAAAGGGCTTTTGAGTGGGTGAAAAGGGTAGAAGGCTGTCTTGTATAAAGGTTGTGACGTTGAGGAATGTGATTTCTCTCGCACGTGTGCCCTCTGTGCGACTTCCACTTAGCCCTTCACACGTTTCTATCCAATTACATGCTTCTAGAATCTGTCTTAGTTATAAAGTATTTAAGTGTTTCATAGTTAATAAATGCTTTGTTTTTCAATAAAACACGAAACTTAAACAGACGAGGTAGAACTATAAAACCTGGTGGAATAATATACTAAATCGTTGTAATAATTTAATAGAAGCTAACTACGTAGAACCATTCTATGAGACAATTTTCAGAATTGTTTCTTGGCAATTTGATTTCTATAGCTGGTATAACGCGAAGATAAAGAATTGGAAAAGCAATGTGAGTCTTGCTCATCGTAAACTGTTATTGAGATCCCATCTTCTTAGAATGCGTACAAATCTAAGTATTGTAATAGTTAATGTAAAATCGATGTTGTTATTATGTTTAACGAGAAAGATAACAACAGATCTGTTGCAAGCAGATTTGTAGCTTTCTTCACCAACAACTGCCTTCGAAGAATTGTAAACTTAAAATGGCCAAAATGATCCAACAACGATGAACGCTTGGAGACAATTAGGTCAAAACCCATTAGGGGAGACATAAAAATAAGAATATGTGGATATACCTTGGTTGAGCACTTTATTAAAATGTAAAAGAAATAAGACAGACAGGCCCTGGAATACAAAGCGGAAAAGGAAACCTGGCTTAATAGAGAAGAACTGCAGGAATATAGGAAATATGGGAAGAAGCCAAGACCTCAGGAAAAATTGAGTTTGGCCAAAAGTAGAGTCGGATGAAATTTATTTGTTGCAGTCTTAAAAGATTAATGAAAAGATTTACTTTCATCAATTACTCTACATAATGTTTTAATTATTCTGTTAAAAAAAGAAGAATTTTCTTTAGTCATAATTAATTAATAATTGGGGATGAAAATCTTAGGAGGTCTTAATTTCCCCACTTAATTTAATCTAGGGGTTTTTGTTTTTTTAGGCTAGATAGTAATTTTCAGAAAAGGCTGCAATAATTTGTCGAAAATCGTCATTATAAAGTTTATAAGATTTAAAAGGGGGAAGATTCCCGCAACAGTTGTCTTTAAGATCATTGAAATTGAAGTGATAGAGGCAGTTTTGGTTTTCTTAGGAGAATTGTAGAAGAAAGCAGAGGCGCTTTTAAGTTGGGAGTGTTAAATCCTTAGGAACTCCTATTAGGAGAAAGCTTAGTGAGTTTTGGACTACTGAGAACTCTAGTGGTAAAATTGCGAAAACCTTACAAGTCGGCTAAGGTTAAATCAGCCGTCCAGAAGCATAAGTTAGGGAGGTTTAAACTCGCCGTATCTTAAAGCCTCCCTTATTTCTCGACCCCGTTCCTACTTAATACAAACGACTTGTCCTTAATATTCAGTCGCCAGGATTCACCCTTTCTTAACCCTCTGGCCCATATACAACTACATTAAATATCCTGGGAGTCCCTTAATAGTTGTCCTTAGGATATCTCCTGTTCTTATCCTAACGAAGTCTACTCTTCAACAAGTCATCCTCCATGCTTTTGCTTTCTTGACATTACCAATCCTTTTATTTACTCTCTCCCTTGACTTGTGTAAATGTTATCTCTGAAATTCTTCTGTTATCTTGTAAAACATTAGGAAAGAATCCTATTTCCTTTTTTACAAGCTCTACTCTGCTACAATATAAATTAAGGCTTAAAACATTTAAAATGCAAAGATCTATTTAACAAATGTCAGGGATTACTTGTTCGAATTTCTTTACGCCTAATTAAAAACTACGAAAGATCCGTTGGCTTACATCAACGATAATTGGGGCATTATTTTTTTTAAGAATTTAGAATTAAGAAAAATGTCTTCCTCCTAAAAATTAGAAGTACGATTACTCATAATAGCTAATAGTTTTGAATTCCTAAATTTTCCTGGTGTAAAAGAGTAGCATTATTACTTTTGTCTATAATTTCAGTATTTCATTTACTGGCTGTTATTAAATAAAATATAGGTATTAAAAATAGGTTTTTTTATTAGTTCACAACGGTCACCCATCCAAGTACTGACCACGTCAAATGCTGCTTCCCCATGCTGCGAAGCAGCAGAAGAGGCCACATTAGTGGCCTCTGAAGTGAGGAAAAGTTCCGAGGTACCCCGTACCAGATTTTTTTTTTGTCCTGCATTGCCAAATTCTCCGTAGCAGTACGTTTTTAATGTTAAATTTAAACTGTACTTTTTCAGATATTGAATTAACAATTGCATCGATAGTTTGTGAAGTGGTCGACATTTTCTTTCAGTTCTTTTATTTAAGAATATATCTGCATTTACATTGATATTCCGTTCTGGATTGGACGGTGTTACAAAATAATTAAAGCACGTATAAAAATAAATAAATAAATAAATAAATAAATAAAAAAAGCACTTTTTTACTTGTAAAATCCTCTTTTTTGTTAAGATTTTCTATTAAAAAAAAGGTAAATAAATAAAAGTAAAATATCTGTCTATAACATATTTTACGAAAAAAAGAGACTTTTATGGTTGGAAATGGAAGTAGTAAGCCCGTAAACACTGAGCCAGTAGCCGTGTTTTGAGGGGGTTATTCCACGAGTGACAGTTTAAATCTGAGTCCAAATGGGGCACTCCCACACCCAACTCTCAAGGGAACTCCTGTAGTTGCGGTATTATTTAAAACCAGCTTTCCGGGTCCCATTATTTGAACCGCATTGCCCCATTCAAGCCAAGGGATTTTCGGTGCCGCGGAAGGCGCGTTTCCATACCCGTCTCTCCCCTAAAATGGTTTTCTATAAGGCTTTAAGCGTTTTAAACGTGGCTAGGCTACACACATACCCCCTTCTCCACAGACACCGACAATGTCGAACACTGGAACCCAACGGGGCGAAGAAATCGCCCATGAAAAGCATATCCGACAGCTGTAATCGTTCTTACCACCCCCCTTTCCGACCCATATCTGAAACCGGGCAGTCAGAATAAATCTTAGCTCTGGGAAAAAAGCATAATTTATAAAAATAAACAAAAACAAATGTTTTTTTTTTTCGAGAAATTATTAGAGCACAAGGATTGGAAATTCTTGTATAATTTTATCATGGAATATTATTTATTTTCTTTTTCTAAAATGACCCATTGAAGCTTTATAAATGTGAAGATTGTAGCTTGAATGATTTGAAATATAAAAATTTATAATATAGTCTGCCAATTGGAGTCGTACATTGCTTTCTCGCGTTTTAATATTTTGATCCCACTGGAAAATAAAATTGATTGATTAGAACCTTTTTTTATTCCCAGCGGAGTCGAATTTGTTTTTATTCAATACATTTTTTTTATCGGATAAGCACATTCAACAGATAGTTATTAATAATAATTAAAAAAGAAAAAAAATGTGGAAGAAAAACCAATGTGCGCTTACAGATGATATGGGACTAGCCAGTTAGCTCATTATCCAAACCTTCCATTAAAATAGGAAATAGTTTTTACAATTTAGTGGTTCCCAAAGATTATCATGTTGGCCTAGTTGGCCTAGTTTTGGTCACATAGTCACAAAACCAACATTTTTTCTTCTTATCTAAAACGCATTTTTATGCCGCGGTATTTGAAAATTTTGACAATTCGTACCTTTTTTTGAGCTTGGAATTAATGAAAGACTAACATTTTGTAATTACTTTTCTTTGCAACTTGATAAAATTCGTAATTATAATAATTTTAGTCCAAACAATTAATGAATATAATTATATTTGTTCATATTAATATAACTTTGGAGAACATAGATCTTCTTGGATTAATTTCTCTAATACATTGAAAGCAATTATTGTCAGATCCGGTTTACTGTAGCCTTAATCCGATCAAGCTGCAGTCATCTATAGGTAGTATAAGCTTCCACAATTTGAAAATTTTAGCGAGGTATCTTTTTTTTGTCCGAGTAATAATTTTTTTTTGTAATAATTCTGTACGTAAAATTAAGCATTGATGTTTCTACCTTTTTTTCTTCGTCCTTAAACGAAACAGATCACAACTCAAGACAATAGCTAAGAAAAATGGGTAATGGGCAATATAAAATTGCGTATATTACAAAAAATAATTTGTCGATTTCTTGGTGATCACATCTCATACAGAGTCAAAATGATACTAAAGTTTTATAAATACCAGTTAAAATTTGGTTAGTCAAAACAGAAACCGTAATAATTCGTTTGAAATAGTTTTGATTAGTAATTAAATTAGTTTTATGAACATAAAATAAAGCTACGCACATGTTTGGATAAAGTTAAAAGACGAAAGTTTATTCAAATAAAACCTCCACAATTAATTTACTTAAGTCTGTTTTCACATGATATTTTTTTAATGAATTAATTTATAAAACCTTATTTTCCTTGTAAATAGTCAATTTGATGGGAAATTTTGAGTGATTTGACTATTTCACTTGGTGTATTTTGAAGTCTTCTTTATAATTACTATGTTTTTATTAGGTTGCATTCTTGTTTGTTTGTTTGTCCAGTACAAATCTTAATATCGATTTCTAACTAACTTCCAGAGTAGCTAGACATTTGAAACTTTTAGAATAGCTCAGAACCCGATGACAATGCATTATTTTAATACTTTTTGTTCATCTTTCAGCATAATTTCATTCGTTTTCAGCAAATTGCGCTGTGTGGAAAGTTAGTTCGGAAAAAATCCGCTAGTTGTTTTATTTGTTTCTGCATGTCCCATATTTACAATCTTCATTTTGGCAGTTTTCAAATTTATGATTTATAACAGAAAATTTTAAAAAGTAGCAGTACAAGCATGGTAATACCGTGTAAGGAAGTTTAATATGCTTCATCCATGAATGATCTACGCTATTTGATTCAATTATACTTGAAGTATTAAAGGAGAACTAGACTTAAGACAATTTTCACGTGGTACTGCTTAATTTGAACTGCATAGAAAGATATCAGCAAATACCGAAAAGTTAGAGGTTATGAAATTCTGTAGGCTTCCCCCAAAACCATGTTTCTCATTTTGAAGTAATTATGCGCTGAAA
>KZ654043.1:16074-29355 GCA_001010745.2 Gerris buenoi
CAATTGAAACAAGTATGTAAAATTTCAACTTGATACAAGCAGTAGTATTTTAGTTATGAAGTGATACATTTTATAATAATTGAAAAGGAGAGGTGCGGTTAGAGTTTTTAGAGAAATAGTAAGAATGCGGGGTGGTTCCCTTCCCTTACTACTGGCCGCTGATCTACTACTATACACATTATCTATCAACTCATCATGATGCATGATTATCTAAATTTTCAATATTCAATACACATTTATTACTATTACTATTACTATACGCTCGCTTCATTGATAGAGCCATGCGATGCCTAGTAAATAAGCCGGCGCTTATACCGCTTTTTGATATAACCATATTACAAAGTTAAGGCAAGTGCAATATAGTTTTATTTGTATTGTTTTAGTTAATTGTAGTGAATAAGAACATAATGAAACATAACTGGGAACAAGGACAAACGTTTGCAAACCTGCTTGTCAAGAATGCGCGTCCGTTGTGGACTTCGTGTTTGCAGTTGTTTACAAACGTTTGCAAATACTGTTTGCCGTTTGCGAATGCGCGTTTGGTGAGTGCGACGCTAGAAGATACCCCGACTACAGGCTGCCTAAGAGAGGCGAGACACTCTCTGGATAGGAAAGGCAAAGAGGACTAAGAGATACATATAACACTAACGCAACTCAGATATACGTGCATAAAAAATAGCCCTAAAGACCCGTTTACTCAGTCATGATAGCAGCTATCACATCAACTATCACCGTGTAGACTACGTGATAGATTTTGTCGCGTTAACTATCAGCCATCATACTATCTCGTCTGACGAGGTAGTTAAGCCTTCTATCACATCAATCAGAGTACTCTCGCGGCAGATTTCAGAACTACCTCGCTTGATCCTAGACGCTGATTGGCCTATTGCTAGATTATTCATTTATATCACGTGACAGATCTAAAAGGCAGGACTTTGATAGCTGGCTTCACATTTGATTTTGTTGTTTTCGACAATATGAATATTCCGTTTGCTGTATTATAATTTAACATTTAACATTGTAATTATATATAATGCTTTATTTCTGTATTCAGGTCAAATTGTCAAATCTGTAGGATACGAATGTAACTTTAAGTACAAAGACCACAGGTTTTGATGTAAGTTAACTCTCGCCGTGTAGACTGCGCACCTCCGCCATTGTTCTATGACATAGACAGCCATGATAGTTCGATCGTGGGAGAACTATCACCGTGTAAACGGGCCATAAGGTAATTAATGAGTGTAGGACATTATTGAAATCGGAACAGAACAAGGGTTCTATGCAAGTTAGCGTCGAGCTCTTCCATACAACAGCGAAATCTTTGCCGTTTATAATTATTAAAGTACTTGCTGAAGTACCCGGCGCAGCCCGGGTTGCATACAAAAATTAAGACCTAAGTGACTAAAATATCAATAAAGAAGTAGATACCTGAATGTATATTACAAAAGTATCAGAACATTGTAAAATAAATAAGTATAAAATATGGTTATGCGTTGAGGGAATTATGTCACAAACCTTACTTTTCCATGTTACTCCCCTCCTAAATAAAAATATCACAAAAATCTTCTTAAAGAGCTTTTCAATGATACGCATAATGAAGGGTTGTCATTACTTTGACATTTGTACCCCGTACCCCTGGATACCAAAATTAAAATTTCGAAAACTAATGTGGACAGTGACCTTCCTCTTGCCTCGAAGGTTAAAACTAAAGATTTATATAAGGAAGCCACACACCAAAAGACACTCTTTTTACTTACAGAAGTATTTTTTTCTTAGTATAGAAATATTTTTCCTGTATTTTCCACTTTGCCCCCTCCTAAATAAAAATCTGAAAAAAATGTAAATAACAACAATTACTTTATTCTTAAAGAGCTTTTCAACGATATGCATCATGAAGGGTATCCATTACTTTGACATTTGTACCCTGTACCTCTGTGTACCAAAATTTTATTTTTGTACTCTCATGGAGCCAGTGACCTTGATCTTGTTTTGAAGGAAAAGAGTGAAAATATTCATCAAATTGGGATAAAACTGTAGATTTGTATAAAAGACATACTCTCATATAGATACTCTTCTTTTTTACTTAGATATATTATGTAGTTATATTTTTCCACTTTACCCCCCTCCTAAATGAAAATGTGACAAAACTATACATAACAACAATTACTGTACTCTCAAAGAGCTTTTCAACGATATGCATCATGAAGGGTATTTATTACTTTGACCCCGTATCCATTACTTGTACCCCGTACTCCTGGGTACCAAAAATTAAATTTCGAAAATTCATGTAGACAGTGCCCTTCCCCTTGCTTTGAAGGTCAAGTGTGCAAATTTTCATCGAGATCGGAATAAAACTGTAGATTTGTATAAAGGACATACCCACCCACCCACATACCCACGGACTTTCATCTTTATATATATATACTAGCTGAAGTACCCGGCGCAGCCCGGGTTGCATACAAAAATTAAGACCTAAGTGACTAAAATATCAATAAAGAAGTAGATACCTAAATGTATATTATAAAAGTATCAGAACATTGTAAAATAAATAAGTATAAAAAATGGTTATGCGTTGAGGGAATTATGTCACAAACCTTACTTTTCCATGTTACTTCCCTCCTAAATAAAAATATCACAAAGATGTTCTTAACAACAATTACTGTATTCTTAAAGAGCTTTTCAATGATATGCATAATGAAGGGTTGTCATTACTTTGACATTTGTACCCCGTACCCCTGGATACCAAAATTAAAATTTCGAAAACTAATGTGGACAGTGACCTTCCTCTTGCCTCGAAGGTTAAAACTAAAGATTTATATAAGGAAGCCACACACCAAAAGACACTCTTTTTACTTACAGAAGTATTTTTTTCTTAGTATAGAAATATTTTTCCTGTATTTTCCACTTTGCCCCCTCCTAAATAAAAATCTGAAAAAAATGTAAATAACAACAATTACTTTATTCTTAAAGAGCTTTTCAACGATATGCATCATGAAGGGTATCCATTACTTTGACATTTGTACCCTGTACCTCTGTGTACCAAAATTTTATTTTCGTACTCTCATGGAGCCAGTGACCTTGATCTTGTTTTGAAGGAAAAGAGTGAAAATATTCATCAAATTGGGATAAAACTGTAGATTTGTATAAAAGACATACTCTCATATAGATACTCTTCTTTTTTACTTAGATATATTATGTAGTTATATTTTTCCACTTTACCCCCCTCCTAAATGAAAATGTGACAAAACTATACATAACAACAATTACTGTACTCTCAAAGAGCTTTTCAACGATATGCATCATGAAGGGTATTTATTACTTTGACCCCGTATTCATTACTTGTACCCCGTACCCCTGGGTACCGAAAATAAAATTTCGAAAATTCATGTAGACAGTGACCTTCCCCTTGCTTTGAAGGTCAAGTGTGCAAATTTTCATCATGATCGGAATAAAACTGTAGATTTGTATAAAGGACATACCCACCCACATACATACCCACATACATATCCACGGACTTTCATCTTTATATATATAGATTTAAATTTCAATAACAAAAACAGGGCAGAGAACAGAAAGAATCAGAATAACATAAACGAAACGATAACAATAAGAGTGGCGAAGTGTTATCGTGTAACAAGAACAGTTCATTGCATCTTGTTCTTGCTGCTTCAAATGTTATTGATTCCGTTCTGTTATAAAATAACAATAACACATGATCTGTTCTGTTATCTAAGCTGTTTTAATGTTTAACTGCTTTTCGATAACAGGTCTTTTTCAATAACATGTTATCTGACCAACTGTTATTTTCTATTAATATGTTATTTTTAAACTATTATGTTATTTTCGATCCACCTTTACCACTAACTGTTTAATTCAGTTGATTAAACTTGATGACTATTTTGGTTCTTTATGTTGTGTGCTCCAGAAAAAATATTAACACCACTCAAAAATTTGAATTATTTGAGCACTTTATAATTGATGTACGTACAGGGTTCAAATTCGATTCAACGACTCTAAAAGATGTTAGAGGGATTCTTGAACTCTACCATCAATTTCAAATTTACCTACATAAATTGGACCTTATTTCATAAGAGTTGAATATTCTAGTGAACCCAAAGGTGACGGTCGAAGTGCGCCAGCCTCTTAGTAGAAAGAGACTGAAGGGTAAGGTCAGGTAAGCCCGGGTTATATCTCTTGGACCCCGTCTTAATTCAAAGAACTTTGTAGCGATGTACAGATGTTCTACCATCGATGGTCAACTGATTAAGTTCATCTTCGGACTACCCTATATATATACCCTGAAGAAGTTGATCAATTTTGGGGCTATATCACCGAGAACTATATTGATCCGTCGACGACTAAATTCCCAATTCCAATGTGGCCCAGGCCAAATACCAATTCAACCCGCCTAGCGTTGATTTTATTAAGGTATATAATATAATAATAAGATTCTATCTAGATTTGAAATGTGAAAGTCATTTCTACTTTATTCAGGAGTAAGTACATAAATAAATTACACCTTTCAGTATTACGTATTTTGTATTATAGTTATTGAATATAGACTCAATTGTGTTATATGTATATTACATATACAGAAGATATTATTTTTCATTAGTACCTTTAATGCTAAGTTAATCTATAAGCCCTTCTAATAAATATTAGCATTCACTCATAAGTGGCTGTAATTAATGTAAGAATATTTCTTTAATTTTTACCTAATATTTATACATAATACTTTTTTTCTCTCATATTTTTAATTATTTTCTTAAATTCCCTATGCAGTTTTAATGATAACGTTTTTTGATTTTGTAAGTTTTTTTTTCCATTTTGAATATTCACAAACTAAAGTGTATTTTCTGGCTCGAGTTGGGTTTTGTTCTTACGAGAACATTCTACAGATTCTCCTATGCACTGAGATTTGCTAATGATTGCCATATTACTCTGAGCAGTTTGTTCGCAAAGTAACTTCAAGTCGCTTTATATTAAGTATATGGGAATACTGACAACGATTAGTCCTTAAGACTTTAGGAGTTTAGAGGATCCGAGGTGGGTGGACTACCTGGGTCGAGAGAAAGGATTAACCCGGCGCACTTCGACCGTACCCTTAAAAAAGGGGGCTGGCGCACTTCTACCGTGACCCGACCTTTCCCGGCGCACTTGGTGTACAGCCNACTCCCCAAAAGGGGAGTAACCATCTAAAGAAGTTCCTTCGTTCCTATGTGTTTGTCTGTCTGTCACTCTGTACGGTTCCAATTACTTTTGATTCAAAAGAGATAACATCATGGATATTTCCAGTATTAAAGATCGTTTTGACGCGCACACAGGAAAGAAAGCGAAATCACAACGAATTATCAGCTGTTCAAATCCAAAATAGTGGATAATTCAATTTTATTTTTTTTAGGGGGAAAAAATTAATGGTAATAAAGAGTAGATTACAAAATACTTGTTAGTGGAAAGTGTTGAATTTTCCATGCCATTTTGTCAAATGACATCAATATATTGCGTGTCCTCCCCCCCCCTTCCCCCTCTAAAATTATATTTCTGCTGCTACTAAAAATATGCAACATTTGCTGCCTGGTTGGCCATAGAAAGAAAAGGAATTGCAATTTGATTTGACTGGGAATCCAAAATGGCGGATATTTCCTGTGTTTGTGTGTAGATTACAAAAATATACAGGGTGACTGGTGTTACATGTGAAAAAATATACAGGGTGACTGGTGTTACATGTGAAAAAATATACAGGGTGACTGGTGTTACATGTGAAAAAATATACAGGGTGACTGGTGTTACATGTGAAAAAATATACAGGGTGACTGGTGTTACATGTGAAAAAATATACAGGGTGACTGGTGTTACATGTGAAAAAATATACAGGGTGACTGGTGTTACATGTGAAAAAATATACAGGGTGACTGGTGTTACATGTGAAAAAATATACAGGGTGACTGGTGTTACATGTGAAAAAATATACAGGGTGACTGGTGTTACATGTGAAAAAATATACAGGGTGACTGGTGTTACATGTGAAAAAATATACAGGGTGACTGGTGTTACATGTGAAAAAATATACAGGGTGACTGGTGTTACATGTGAAAAAATATACAGGGTGACTGGTGTTACATGTGAAAAAATATACAGGGTGACTGGTGTTACATGTGAAAAAATATACAGGGTGACTGGTGTTACATGTGAAAAAATATACAGGGTGACTGGTGTTACATGTGAAAAAATATACAGGGTGACTGGTGTTACATGTGAAAAAATATACAGGGTGACTGGTGTTACATGTGAAAAAATATACAGGGTGACTGGTGTTACATGTGAAAAAATATACAGGGTGACTGGTGTTACATGTGAAAAAATATACAGGGTGACTGGTGTTACATGTGAAAAAATATACAGGGTGACTGGTGTTACATGTGAAAAAATATACAGGGTGACTGGTGTTACATGTGAAAAAATATACAGGGTGACTGGTGTTACATGTGAAAAAATATACAGGGTGACTGGTGTTACATGTGAAAAAATATACAGGGTGACTGGTGTTACATGTGAAAAAATATACAGGGTGACTGGTGTTACATGTGAAAAAATATACAGGGTGACTGGTGTTACATGTGAAAAAATATACAGGGTGACTGGTGTTACATGTGAAAAAATATACAGGGTGACTGGTGTTACATGTGAAAAAATATACAGGGTGACTGGTGTTACATGTGAAAAAATATACAGGGTGACTGGTGTTACATGTGAAAAAATATACAGGGTGACTGGTGTTACATGTGAAAAAATATACAGGGTGACTGGTGTTACATGTGAAAAAATATACAGGGTGACTGGTGTTACATGTGAAAAAATATACAGGGTGACTGGTGTTACATGTGAAAAAATATACAGGGTGACTGGTGTTACATGTGAAAAAATATACAGGGTGACTGGTGTTACATGTGAAAAAATATACAGGGTGACTGGTGTTACATGTGAAAAAATATACAGGGTGACTGGTGTTACATGTGAAAAAATATACAGGGTGACTGGTGTTACATGTGAAAAAATATACAGGGTGACTGGTGTTACATGTGAAAAAATATACAGGGTGACTGGTGTTACATGTGAAAAAATATACAGGGTGACTGGTGTTACATGTGAAAAAATATACAGGGTGACTGGTGTTACATGTGAAAAAATATACAGGGTGACTGGTGTTACATGTGAAAAAATATACAGGGTGACTGGTGTTACATGTGAAAAAATATACAGGGTGACTGGTGTTACATGTGAAAAAATATACAGGGTGACTGGTGTTACATGTGAAAAAATATACAGGGTGACTGGTGTTACATGTGAAAAAATATACAGGGTGACTGGTGTTACATGTGAAAAAATATACAGGGTGACTGGTGTTACATGTGAAAAAATATACAGGGTGACTGGTGTTACATGTGAAAAAATATACAGGGTGACTGGTGTTACATGTGAAAAAATATACAGGGTGACTGGTGTTACATGTGAAAAAATATACAGGGTGACTGGTGTTACATGTGAAAAAATATACAGGGTGACTGGTGTTACATGTGAAAAAATATACAGGGTGACTGGTGTTACATGTGAAAAAATATACAGGGTGACTGGTGTTACATGTGANATGTAATTTGAGAGAATGAAAATGAAAATTACACTTTTCTTATAGAAAATGTTGTCAGCTTTACAACGAAACTAAAAATTTTGTTCTAGCTTTTATACTTTTGGAGCAATTAGTGCTTTTATGAGCAAAGGCATGCGATCTTAAAAAAATCATAAAATTTAATTTTTCGGGAAAACGGTTAAGATTTGACCCATGGTTTATATAGTGTTTTTCTGTAGCCCCTGAGGTGTAGAACAACCCACTTCATTTTTTCAACATATATCGCCAGTCACCCTGTAGATACTGTGATTGATATACTGTATATCAACTGTGGAAAGTGTTTAATTTTCCATGTCTTTTTGTAAAAAAAAACATGCTTCATGTAAAAAAAAAAAAAAAAAAAAAAAAAAAGGTCAGTTTCACATTTACAATACCAACACGAAACTCTTTTTACGTGAGACTTCACGCCCAACCAATTTATTAATTAGATTATAAAGTTTTTAAGTGTATGTTTGTATGAAGTTCCGATCATGTATAACATAACATGTCTTACTTCGCTGGTAGGAGTCGAACCATATTTTTAAGTGACCACTTATTCCATGTCATTTATGTGAGGATAGGAATTAGTATAATAGATACTAGCTACTATCTATTAGTATAATAGATACTATTAGTATAATAGATTTGGCTTGCCATTTAGGCAAGAAGGTAAGAATAAAAATACAATTTATTTATTTTTTTTTACAGAATTATTATTATTTTATTTAATCTATCTACATTAATTGTTATTGNCCTGAATGATGGCTGTATATAAATAGCAGCCGAAACTGTAGGCTAAAGTGAATTTTGTCGTTTTTATTGACCGAAACCTTGAGTTGAGAGGGAGTTGTCATCGATATATATATTGCACTTTTTGCAAAAATAACGAGATTGTGGTCAGTGCAAATTGAACACCCCCTATAATAAGGCACAGCTATAATCCCAAGAATGTTTTTCCCGGCAATTCTAAAATATTTTCCCTATATGCTAGAAGAGTAATTGTAATATTTTTCGCTTTACAAAAATTTAACACTAAATTAACGATCGAAAATAATCAATAATCAGTTATTATAAATAGATTGTAAAATAACTTAAATTATTATTAAATAAAGTTCAAGTAAATAGAATTAAAACCTAGGGAGTTATTACGAGTTATAAACAAAATACTTACATGAGTACACGGGTTGGGTCTCACAGACCCAGGGGTACTTTTGAGGTAAAAAAATGGGCAGAAAGAAATTTTGTAAATTGTTCAAAATATGGTACTGAAGAGAGGAAGGTTTGACTTGAAGGTATAGGAAGGGATGAAGGGATGGTGTTATACGAACCTCCCTTATCATTAGGGCTCGGATTTGAGCATATTTGTATATTTTTTTCCTGAATGGTTCTCATTGAAAGAAGAGTTTTGGTGGTAGTTTCACCTCTCTGGGACCAACAGAATTTAAATTTATCGAGCATATAAATGCATATAATGGCTGTTTTCAGAAAAGCATATAAATACATATTCTTGTGGTTTTTTGTCTAAATACTTTGTTTTTATTCAAATGCCCCCCCCCCCCTTTTGGGCCCTGACCGTTACGAAACCTCAGTCTGCCTTTGAATGAAGGGCGTGATGTCAGATGTCATGCTTGACTTTCATAAAAGCCTGCATGAGCGTCATTTCTGCAAGGTCAGCAATGTCAGACGATTTTCCAAACTACTCTGCACAACATGCCACCATAAGTTAAGTATGTATTTGTAATTGACGTCGAAAGATTTTATTGGCCGATTTAAGAAAATCACTTAAAAGTGAAAATATAGAAAAAAAATCTAGATGTACAGACCAATACCAATCTACTTCATTGACACGACTAATACTGAACACTGAACATTTTGTAAATAAACTTTAAAACTGTAACTTTTACATAAAACTTCTCATACGTATACTTGAAACTTGTGGATATAGCAGTGTATTACTCATACAATTAGAAAATATTACTCGTATTGAAGATAAGTTGTAGATTTTTTCGTTTCACTGTCCTCTCTATAGTTTTAAACAACGTTTTTCGACCATATTCTGCATATTTAACAGCATATTATGGGTTTTTTCGAGCATTTCTATCGAGCACAAAACAAGTGGTTTTCGAGCATATCTGGAGATTTTATCGAGCATATCGATCCGAGCCCTAATCATCAGTGTTTTGCTAATAAGTGTGACAACCTGGGTCTGACAGACCCAACCCGCGCACTGCAGGGTTAAAAACAAATTCATCTCTGATGCAATCCTTCCGGACATGACGCGGGGAAGCCATGCGCCACATTATTTTGTAATTTATTTATTCACTGTTTAGGATGTTAAGAAAGATCAAATGATTGTAAGTACAAGACAATTGTAATAATAGAGAAATATATTAGGAACCGTACAGAAGACTTCGGGGGTGATGGTGGATTCGGATCAGCCTTCAACACGACTGAAGATTCAACATCGTCCTCTAGTTTAGGGCCCGGACGAGCTAACACAGCTCCAAAGCACAGCGCTAGAATTACCACAAACTTCATCCTGCTAACAGATAAACATAAATAAAAACCATAGTCATAATCAAATTTTTCACCAATGCAGTGCATTAGTGAAATAAAATTACACCAGTGCACGGGTTGGGTCAGTCAGACCCATAAAAAAAATAAATAAATAAATAAACAGGTTTAAATTTAATTTTTTTTATCTACCCACGGCACCAGCAAAATTAGGCATTGTGTTGTACTGTTTTCATTCTGCAAAGTGTAATTTTTCTTGATTCTTTTTTTACGTTATTATTTTTTACGTTATTACGTTTCAAAAAAAAACACGCTGCCAAATATCAAAATGTCAGCAAAATAACAATAGGCTTCCAAATTTTAAGCAAATATATTGGAACGAAGTTCCTTATGGCACGTTCTGGGCTCGGGAGTGAGTCAGAAAAAGACGACCAAAATCACCATCACTAAATAACCGTCATGAAATCACCGTCACTAAATAACCGTCACAAAATCACCGTCACAAAATCACCGTCATGAAATCACCGTCACGCAAAATCCGTTACAAAATCTACCGACGGCGATAACTTGTGTAAAAGTTAACCGACTTAGTTGAAATTTGGTACGTATGTTCATTTTACCAATGCCCAAGACAAGTTCGTTGGACAACGTTATCCGCCAAAGCGTTCACGCGCAAGGCTCGCATAAACATAAGCGTCAAATTAAAAAATTGGAATTTTTGGACGGGAAAAAATTCTTTTTTAGTAAAACGAACACCGACACTGCTATGAAGTGATAAAGATCGCTAAATTTATTAAAGTGGACCAAAACGACTAAAATAAAGAAAACTACGTTTTTACCGATATCTTGCGTTCTAACGTAACGATTTAAATGAAACTTTGTATACATCACCTGTAGTACAATTAAAACAAGCATGTAAAATTTCAACCTGATACAAGCAGAATTTTTTGTGTATTAATGATTTATATTTTTTATTTTAATATTTAATTGGAGTAATTTTGCCGGCGGGGTATGAGAGGACAGTTCTTTTTCGTACTACAACCATCTGCTTTAACTATAAATTTATGATTAACTTTTTTCTACAAGTTAGTTTCTTTTAATTTTGTCTCTTTTCTAACTCCACCATGTAGAAGTAGTTATTACTGTGATTTTAAAATTAATATTTAATGAAAAGCGTAAGGAACTTAGTTCCTACCGGGTGTCCCACGACACCACATGTATTTTTTTTAACTTTACAATTTGAAAATAGAAGTTTTGTTACATGACTATATACTTTCCCTATATATGTATATTTAGTATATGAGAAAGTCAAAAGTGCGATGATTGGCAGTGTCTTGTCTATCATATCATTGACGATTATTTATGTGGTGTCGCGGGACACCCGGTAGGAACGAAGTTCCTTACATTTTTCATTAAATATAAATTATAAAATCACATAAAATGCTAAAGACGTATAAACTGTTAACTACGATTTATTTTCGATATTTATAAAACCAAGTGACATATAATTTGACATATAACAAAAATAAACAAAACAAGTAACAGGGTTCCATAATAACATTTTTTCCCGTCTTTTTGAAGCTTACGTTTACGCGAGCGTTGCGCGTGAACGCTTGGACGGATAACGTTTACCAACGTACTCAGCCTGGGCATTGGTAAAATGAACATGTGTACCAAATTTCAACTAACTCGGTGATCTTTTACTCAAGTTATCGCCATCGGTAAAAATTTCGTGACGGATTTCACGTGACGGTGATTTCATGGTGATTATGGTCGTTTTTTCGGATTCACTCCCAGGCTCCGAACGTGCCATAAGGAACTTCGTTCCAAAAAAATAAATAAATACGTGTGGCACTTTTGACTTTCTCATATACTAAATATACATATATAGGGAAAGTATATAGTCATGTAACAAAACTTATATTTTCAAATTGAAAAGTTAAAAAAAATACATGTGGTGTCGGGGGACACCCGGNAAATCACCGTCACGCAAAATCCGTTACGAAATCTACCGACGGCGATAACTTGTGTAAAAGTTAACCGACTTAAGTGAAATTTGGTACGCATGTTCATTTTACCAATGCCCAAGACAAGTTCGTTGGACAACGTTATCCGCCAAAGCGTTCACGCGCAAGGCTCGCATAAACGTAAGCGTCAAATTAAAAAATTGGAATTTTTGGACGGGAAAAAATTCTGTTTTAGTAAAACGAACACCGACACTGCTATGAAGTGATAAAGATCGCTAAATTTATTAAAGTGGACCAAAACGACTAAAATGAAGAAAACTACGTTTTTACCGATATCTTGCGTTCTAACGTAACGATTTAAATGAAACTTAGTATACATCACCTATAGTACAATTGAAACAAGCATGTAAAATTTCAACCTGATACAAGCAGAATTTTTTGTGTATTAATGATTTATATTTTTTATTTTAATATTTAATTGGAGTAATTTTGCCGCGGGGTATGAGAGGACAGTTCTTTTTCGTACTACAACCATCTGCTTTAACTATAAATTTATGATTAACTTTTTTCTACAAGTTAGTTTCTTTTAATTTTGTCTCTTTTCTAACTCCACCATGTAGAAGTAGTTATTGCTGTGATTTTAAAATTAATATTTAATGAAAAGCGTAAGGAACTTGGTTCCTACCGGGTGTACAACGACACCACATGTATTTTTTTTAACTTTACAATTTGAAAATAGAAGTTTTGTTACATGACTATATACTTTCCCTATATATGTATATTTAATATATGAGAAAGTCAAAAGTGCGATGATTGGCAGTGTCTTGTCTATGATCTCATTGACGATTATTTATGTGGTGTAGCGGGACACCGTGGTAGGAACGAATTCCCTTACATTTTTCATTAAATATAAATTATAAAAACACATAAAATGCTAAAGACTTATAAACTGTTAACTGTGATTTATTTTCGATATTTATAAAACCAAGTGACATATAATTTGACATATAACAAAAATAAACAAAACAAATAACAGGGTTCCATAATAACATTTTTCCCCGTCTTTTTTAAGCTTACGTTTACACGAGCGTTGCGTGTGAACGCTTGGACGGATAACGTTTTCCAACGTACTCAGCC
>KZ654044.1:15481-27643 GCA_001010745.2 Gerris buenoi
GATATTAAATAAACCATTTTATAAGGAGTAACATTATTTCGAAAAATCAAAAATAACCTTACTTTACTCTAGTACTATTTTTGAAAATTGTACTTTTTGGGTACAGTGTACATATTACGAAATTTTTAATATGATAATTCTTCATTTGAAAACAAGCAAAAATTATTATAAAGAATAACTTTTTCTCGAAAAATGAAATTTTTTGTCATTTACACGTATAGGCAACTCGAACTGGGGACATACTGTATATAAACTGGGACTATTTTTGATATCAAGTGGTAAGTTATTATAAATACCTGGACCATTGAAATATGAATGCCTATGGGCTGAGACAGACTTACAGGAAGGTTCTGACAAAGGACTTTGTTGTGATCTCCTAGTTCTATATGTACTCTCTTTTCTAGGGAAACAATCTATATTATTATAAATATAAGAAGCAACTTCATACTGGTATAACAAATCTATAGGTAAGACGCCAAATTCAAACTCAAAATCAAACTTGTATGGTATTTAATTGGCTTCTTTAAGCATATTTTAATTATAAACCTAAATATTTAGTGTGAGTTGACCTACAAAGAGGAGTGCAGTTACAGCCAGAGACCAATAAGCAATCAGGTTTGTGTATCATAAGTTTAAAAATTTTAGGATCAGGTTGTCCTGTTAAAGTTAGTGAGAATGTCAGGTAAGTTGTTTTTGGTAATTAAGGGCTAATTTATTATTTAAGAACCACCTCCGAATGATTCTCTAAGCCAGAATTTGCTTTATTAAATGCCTCCTTCCAGGAATGACCTTGAAAAATAATAGAAGTATCATCTGCAAAAGCGCGTTCCATTTAAACCCACCTGGGGGGTACTTAACAAGTCATTAATAAAGATAAGAAACAGGATGGGTCCCAGTACTGTGCCTTGAGGCACTCCTACGTCAAGAACTTGAGAACTACTTAAGGACTGATTAACCTTTACCTGCTGCCCTCTATTACTCAGATAAGATTTAAAAAACTCATATGCAACCCCTCGAAACCTATATTGTATAATTTTTTTAGTAAAAGAACATGGTTAACTGTATCAAAAACTTTACGGATGCCCAGAAATATACCTATAGTTTTTACAGAATTGTTAAAATTGATTGAAATTTGCTTTGTAACTTGATACAGCGCTTTCTCTGTACTTAATTCATTTCGTTGCGTCCTTGACGCCGTAAGAGTAACATCGGCTCCGCGAAAAAATGTTTTTTATCATGCTTTCAAACGGAATTGTGAATAGATTTTTGGTGTAGTGCTAGAAAAAGTAATATGCATTTCAAAAATGAAATTTGAGCTAATTCTGTTGGAGAACTTCTGAATTATATCGAAATTAAAACAGCAAGAATTTCATAGTTTTTAAGAGTTTTATAAGCAGTTATAGTGCGAAACGTGTGTGATCGTGAAGACGGTATGGTAGGGGAAAACGATATTGACCTGCGCACTACGACACCCCCCCTTAGGCGAGAGTATCACTTGTGTCGTGTCGGGTGACAGCTCATAATATTTACAATGCGCCGGCTAATCTTTCAGTGTTATTTGATAAGGAAAAAATAATAAATAAATAAAATAGGAAAGAACACATATTTGCTTATATTATGGACAATGGAAAAAATGTTGCAGATTATTTTGTACGTAAAGAACACAACAAAAATTTTGTAGTTAAAGGAAAGCGTTCTAGAAGTCCTAATGATCCAGTAGTAACAGCCAAAAAACAACAATCTAGCTGCTCCTCCCAAGAAGTGTCACAAGAAACAGCTACAATGAATAAATCTCAAATGGATTGCTGTAAAAGGGACATCTTCAATGCAATTAGTGATCTATTAGACTCGAAAAACTATTCTACCAAGGAGGATATTACACACCTAGAAGATCAAATTAAAACATTGAAATTTGAAAACAAATTACTCAGGACAGAAATTGAGGAGTTAAAAAAAAGAGAAGAGATAAAAGAAGACAGATTAGATTACTTAGAAAATCTCTCTCGAGAGAGAAATTTAATAATTAAAGGCTTACCTGATATTATCACTGAAGAAGAAGAAAAGACATGGACTACAGAATTTTTTGGAAATATCCTACACTTAGAACTGGACAAAATAAAAATACAAAACAAAAGATTCCTGCCTATCTCTAAGAAAAACCAAAAACAGCTATTATACAATTGTAAGAGATTTTGTTTCAATTCGAGAAGCAAAAAGTCCAAACTACTTGCAGTAAGAAGAGAAATTAAAAAAANAAAGGAGGCGAAATATTGCCGATATGAGATAGTGTTAAGAATTTTGTCATACCCTCTAGACCTAAATAAAATATTCACAATATAGAAACGAAGGGTAATATACTACGAATATGGATAAGAATTATACACAACGACAAATAGTTGTTGTCTCTGTGCGGGCCAGAGGGCAACTGAATTTATAAAATTTAAATTTATAAAATGTGTGATAACCAAGAAGGTATTGTAATAGAAGAAGAGCAAGTAGATCAAATCCTTTTGAAAAGTTTGAAGAGACTTATATTAGGAAATGAGGTAAGTGAACCTAGAAATTTTAATTCAACCTTACCCGGTTTGGAAGTGGTGACGACCTAAACGTTAGTAAATGGGTGCAAAGTGTGGATTATGCGTCGGTACTCTATAACTTAAGTGAGGTAGCAACGAAGTTGATAGCCACCAATAAATTCAAAGGGAATGTAAAAAAGTGGTATGACACAACGCAAAGTGGTGCCTCTGGCGAAAAAAAACAACATCTTTTTAAGATTTCCGAAAAATTGTTTTGTTGTTGTTTTGATAATATAGGATAGCTAATTAGCATGCTTCAACCTCATTATCGGCAATAAGTCATTCATGTATACTGTCACGAGCTTTCAAAGTTCATGTTTGTTGCATTGCAGAAATATTGCAAAAATTGGGCGCGCCACTGAACTTAGGTTATCATGCAAAGATCTTGGGCGTTAAAACTGTTATTTGTTAATTTTTTCAAGTTTTTTTAATATTCGGAGTGTGTTATTCTTTTAAGTATTTTTGTCTTATATACGTGCTATGTGTAGAGAGAGGAGTAATGTAAAAGCAAAAATGATGGATGTCGGGCTCGGATGATGTAGATGAAGTGAATGTCAGAAGGGCCCGAACTATTGCGCGTTTAGAACTTAAGGTACTAGGTTGAGGAATGAAAGTATGAAAGGATCCGTAGTTACCACGGGATATTTCTAGCCTGAGGAGGTAACGGCAAGGAAAAGGTTCCGTAGTTACCACGGGATATTTCTAGCCTGAGGAGGTAACGGCAAGGAAAAGGTTCCGTAGTTACCACGGGATATTTCTAGCCTGAGGAGGTAACGGCAAGGAAAAGGTTCCGTAGTTACCACGGGATATTTCTAGCCTGAGGAGGTAACGGCAAGGAAAAGGTTCCGTAGTTACCACGGAATCTTGGATACGATCAACTGTGGAGAGGAAGTAGATCCAATTAAATTTGGCAATTATTGCAGAGAAACAGCTGAATTATATGTAAACCTCTACAGCTGGTACTATATGCCAAACACGGTACATAAAATTCTTCTAAATGGAGCCATCTCTGTAGCAGCTTTACCAATCGGGATTTTGTCAGAGGAGACACGAGAAGCTCGAAACAAAGAGTACAGGAGGTATTGCACGTTCAACTCAAGAAAATGCAGCAGAATTTGTACAAATGAAGATGTAATGAATATGATGATGCAGACCTCTGACCCCTTCATCTATACTTTTCGGGTTGAACCAAGGAAGAAGCACTTGTAATTTAAAAAAGAGATTATAGATCTCTTGCTTTTAAAAATATAAATATGAATATCCTTTTTTTCTTGCATATTGAGGGATTTCAGTTGGAGGAATTAATTCCCACACTTCATTTCCAAAAAATAGGGTTTTTTCACGAAATTGGGTCTTTGACAACGCCCAACGTTTTTCTACTGTCTTGGGAGGAGATTAAGTGTGAGTTGATTAATTTATTTTCTGAGTATAAAAGTGTCACTCGTATTTTAGATAAAATGATAAATGTGAGGTGGAACGGGTCAGAGCCGTTTGACGAATATTTTCACCACTTTTGTTCGTTTAGGCTTTAACAACTTGCGAATGTTATGAAACGTTATAAATTTTAACTGCAAAACATATGGAATATCGATGAAACGGGCGTTTTCACAGTCCATAGGCCAGTGTCTAGGAAAGGCGTAAAGCAAGTAGATAGTTTGACTTCCGCTGAAAGAGAAACTCTAGTTACGGTAGCTTTATTTGTGTCTGTAATTGGACAAAACATTCCACCATTCTTTGTATTCCCTAGAGTGCACATGAAGAATCATTTCGTGATTAGAGCCACTCCAGGATCTTGTGGTTCAGCTAATTCTTCAGGGTGTATGAGAGAAGAGAATTTAGTAAAATTTTTACTAAATTACACAATTTATAAAATGTTCTGTGTCAGAGCTGGTACTTCTACTTCTGGACAACCATAGTTCTCATCTCAGTATAAGTGGACTACATTTTTCAGAACAAAACTGCATCAAAATGCTTTCATTCTCTCCCCCCCCCCTCATTGCTCACATAAATTACAGCCTCTAACAGGATTGTTTTGGGTCCGTTAAAGTCTTAAGTACAGTAAGTACATTAATTCAGCTTGTAGCTCTTGGATGATCAATAACCCTACTTCAAAGAAACGCCACAAATGTCTAATTTTAAAGTTCATTTCAGAATTTACGTTATCTTTAAATTTTCTACATCGGTCATTCATTTATTATTAATAGACAGTTTGTACTCAGTCACAGTCATATTTAAATAATTAGTTGGATGCCAGTGTTCCGATAGACAACATATATAGATTTCGTAGCTATTAAGGTAAAATTCTAGCTGTTCGATTTTATCTCTGACTCCTTGAATGTATTGGTTAAAAATATTTAGATTAAAAAATATCTTATTAGATCTAGCACTATTCGACAGCAGCTTAGAAGAAACTTTATCCACAGAAGAGATGTCAGAAGCAACTTGAGGTGAAGTCAGGTCAGAATTATTATTTTTATGTACTGTGTGTGATTAGTAACACTGTAAGTCAAATAAAATAAAACTCTAGTATTATCGAATCACTAATATAGTGAGCCGAGACAACAACATCAAGGATGTTGATATTGATGAGGATTTGGATAGAAATGTGTGTTGTGGATGTGATAGTATCCATGGTGCTGGTTTTGACGTTGGTAAAAGATAGGATGGTGTTTGAAAGCAATATCAGCATTGATGTTGTAAGAAGCAGTATTAATCGTTGAAACTGGTCTAGAACTAGCTGTGGAGTATTTGCCACCGTCAACAGAAGCTGCAATTCTGCCGATTAACAAATTCTTCCTATTTGAATTAAGGTGAAGTTGGGCTCTAGTGTGATGGCGAGCCCTGTAGGTAGGGAGCCATTTGGGTCTGATTTTGGAGGATTCCGATATTAAAGAATCTAAGAACGAGTTTCTTTCTATCTATCCTGTCTTTGAGGTAAGGATAGTCGAAACGGCGGGGAGTCGATGTTACTATGACATTCGAACGTCGCGACGCGCTGTTCATTACATGAAATAACTTAGTTATGTTTTCCTCATCTGATTTCATGTCGTTAAAGTTGGAGCCACCGATTAGTATTACATAATCTTTAAATGAATCCCGAGACAAACTCTCGACAGACTATTGTAAAGTTATTACTATAACTAATATGAACTATTTAACACTTGGATATTAAACTGAGAACTATATTATTTTACACAACGTCTTAATGTGAAGTGACACTTTATAAAGTAAACAGTGTTGATAATCAAGGTGACCAACCGCCACCATAGTGATTTCCAACACAGACTCCACCTTACCATTAATAGGAACGTCAGGCTTAAAAAAGGTAAAAACCTCTCTTATTGTGTGCTAAGCTTCTTGTGGAGCTTTCTATTGAGTCCTCTGAAATGACTATTACCAAGCAAAAAAATTTAATTTTTAATTTTGGGATAAGCAAATGGCACCGGATTAGCTGATTTGCTTCCAAGAGAAAAACTGCGACTTTGAGATGGCAAAGTAAGTGTTGAAGCAGAATTCGTAAGAGTTAAGTTTAGCAAGGGATTCTTAGAAAAGGATTATTGTTGCAGGTCGCAGTAGCTGAATTTTGTTTCAAATAATTTTGTGAACTACCGAGTAGAGTACCAGATCTTAAGTTTATAAAGTTGACTAGTTGACTATTTTCGAGAATTAAAAGCTCTGTACGTTTCTCCATTTCATTATTTCGACTCCCAAAGTTTACGGAGTTTCTTTGAAATCGTTTAACTCAAACAACTCGTCCTCCAGCTCAAACTGTTTTAGATTTGATGAATTTAGATCTTTTCTAAACCGCTGAGCATATACTGCCTAAATTCTCGCAATCGTCCCGAAACTGTTCTTTAACTTTCCTTGTTGATTAATTTTATTGACTGTGTAAATCTATTCTGTTTACTTCAGGTAGATCAGGATTACTTCGAGAGACAGGGATAAAATAGTTCAGAATATCCATTGCTATTTCTTCAGTATAAGTATCAAATAAAGTTACCCCGTACATTTTGTAAAAATGGGGATTCATCAATAATGGTATTGTTAAACAGCTATTAATCCTTTGAATAAGTCTAGAGTCTAGAGAGAATCTACTATCAAAAAACCTAGGGAGCAGTTTCAAACGTCTTTATTAACTAGACTGACAATTTAAATCAAAACAATAACAAAAGGAATCGGTGACATAAATACCCAGGTTTAATCCACGTATAACAAATGGCTTGATTTCGTCTAGTTACCGAGGGTACCATGTCGACAGTAAATAAAATTACATTAAATTATAAATTAATTAATTAATAAATATACAGAATTATCAATTAAGAGGAAAATAATAACAAGACTATAGTTATAAGTTCTTCATAGGGCAGATTAGTTGATAGCAAGTGATGTGAGATCGCCAGGAATCGAACTCTATTGATTGTCCTTATTCATAGATTATACACAAAACAAACAATATTACAGTGCCTTAGCCGCCTGCGCTATCGGATTAACAGCAGATAAGAGTACGTCTCCCTCCTTGTAGCTTTTAGGATCGCCACTTTTTTAAAAACGATTTAAGCGATATATTATTATTTCACCACTATAATTAAATGCACACTAATTAGGATAGAAAATTTAAATAGTTAATATTTAAGGTACAACCTGCAGTAATAATTTTTTAGCTCAGTGGAAAAACACAATTTAATCTTACTTAAAGCAACATGTGTGATCACTTCTGTCTTCTGAGAGATTATAAGTAACTACCTAATTATAAATAAAAAGATGTTCCCAAACTGAAGTAAGTCACTTATCACTTAAACATTGTTCTTGTTGTTGTTAATCTCCACATTCTTCTTCTGAAATTTTACAGAAGCTGGTCTAAATCCAAAAGGAAGTCTTGTAAATGCGTAATTTCCATTAGAAGTTCCAAAAGTACAAATCCGGGATGAACTCTCATCTAATTTAATCTAATAGAAAGAATCTTTAAGATCAAATACTGTAAAATATAATTTACCACTTAGATCACTAAGTATATCGTCCATTGTAGGAATCTGATATTTTTATGGAATAGTCTGATCATTTAGTTCTTTTGGGTTAAGACATAAGGGAAGTGAAGGAACCGTCTGGTTTCACAACTACAACCAAAGGATTCAACCACTCTGATGTGCCTTCAATCTTGGAAACCACATCTTGCTCAACTAGTTTATCTAATTTCAATTTTAGGCGGTTTCTTAAATTTTTAGCTATACGATGCGGTGCTCGAACAATTGGTGTGTAATCTGGTTTCAAATTTATATGATATGCAGTTCCAGGAAAGGTGCCCAAATGATCGAGAACACTGGTTTAAAATCAATAATAGCATCTTCTCTAGAAGAAAACAGACGGGGATTTTTGATAGAGTCAATTCTTTTTATTAATTTCATCTTAGTACAACTTTTAAGACCAAGAATTGGTTTATCTTTAGTATCAACGATTAAGAATTTAATAGTTTCAGAAATATCACCAATATTTTTTAATAATGACACGGAACCAGATGGTACAATTTTATTTTTTCCATTAGGGTCCAGAGGATTTAATTTTGGACAATTAACACGAAAATCATTATAACCTTTACAATAATTACACTGCTTACAAACAGGACACAGATGAACTCCATGTTCGTAACCACATTTCGAACACTCAAACTTTTCAGGCTTAGCTGCAACATGATTATTCTTGTCTGATAATCTTGATTTACTAGGTCCAGAACTCTTAGATGATCGTTTAAGCTGATCAACGTGAACATGAACATCACATTGTGAGGAACTATTACCTCTCATTTCACCAACTTGATTAAGAAGTAACGTATGAATTTTACAAATATCAGTCGCACTAATTAATGTTAAATTTCTCACAAGGTTTAGCCATTGTTTTAATAAGGATAGTAAGTAAATCTGAAAATGGTTGCTTAGGCAGCCATTTTCATTTGTTTAATTTTATACACAATATTTTTAGAAGGCTCAAAATGATCTTTAAATTTCTCAACAATGTCATCATATCGCTACCTCGGAGCAAGACTGGCACAACTCAAAAAATGTGAGTTTTGAGAAATCATGTTTTAAAATTACTGATACTCATTGGCACTTCACTTTTAACCATATAGAAAACTGATAGAGTAACGAGCTTTTACACGGTGAACCCTTTACCCGGAACATGTTTTTTAAGTGCGTAATGAGGAACATCCGTCTTGCCGACGGATACCGAAGTTTCGCTTTTCTTACCTCTGAAAATAACAATTTCTAACCTTTTTTTTTTCATCAAAATTTGAAATAGTTTTTTCTTATATTCATTACTATTTTATTTTTATGTATTTTCATAATTTATTTTTAACGTTTAGCAGATTAGAAATAATTTTAAGGAATTAATACATAAAAAAAAAAATCTCATTTTAACAGTTTTATATTATTTGCTACATATTGATTGATCTTTCATAATAACAATGAACAAAGTTATGAAAAAATATATAATTAATAACAAAGATTTACTAAAGAAAAATGTCTATACATTATGATTAGCTCTAAACCAAAACAAGACAAATATTAAAACACAAACTAACACCAAACTTTAGGTATAAATGAATTTAAGGAACTTCAGATTATGACTGTTATATTATTGCGATTAGAGAAACAAAGGACCGGTTAACTAATTACTTTAGAAAATTATGGAAGAATTTGGACACAACAGGAGTGTACAATATTTCTGCATTTACTGTAAACAATAAAAGATCTTTTACATACGTTGGAGTGCTAGCAGAAAAAGATGGAGATAAAAGGGTTTACTTCTTAAAAGGTTACTATAAAAATACATTTATAAATGTTTACAGTAATCGAGAAAAACTTACAAAAGAAGGCTACATTTATACTCCATTTAATGGGATGGATATAATCAGTTTAGCAAACGAAGAACCTTTTTTAACATTTAAAACAAATGGGCTTACTACATTTAATGGCCACTCATTCCCTAAGGTAGAGGAACTTAAATATCACACGGATGTGTGGAAAACTACAGACATCGCATTGTCTTATAACCAGGAAGACGTAGAACAAGTTAACAACATTACTATGCAAGAAATTAAAGGTAATATTAAAGTAAAACATTGCCATCGGCTGGAAGAACTGCAAGAAGGAACACAACTAGTTGTTAGCGGGATCAAACAAATACATTTCCGAAAGAGAGACCGCTTTATTTTACAGTTTGAAAACCTGGATACATTATATATATCTAATTACTGGTTCGAAAAAGAAATACAAGATGTTAATGTAGACTTAAATTACAAGTTAAAAATTAGATTGGATAAAATTAAAACCACCATGTGTAAAAGTAAAGAAAGAGTTGTATTCTGTGTATAAAATATACACTTATAAAATAAAGAAAAGTATTAAAAGTGTTGTTTTTTATTACCTATAAATCCGCAATTACCTCAACAGGAGCTGGAAATCTGAGCAGGCCCTGGAAACTGACTGGAACGGACAAATGCACACAGCAGCTTAAGTTTTCGCCACGCACTGGAGCTGGGAACCTGAGCATGTCCTCAAGATCGTTTTGAGGTCAACCCCCCACTTAAATTTTCGCCAGACAATAACGTAAAACGTTTGCATGTACGCCCCAAATTTTCGCCTAGATTACGAGATCGTCGATGTAAATGCTCCCTTTTTCGCCCCAAACTATTGCATCGATAGCGTAAACTCTCCAGGTTTTACCCTTGACGACCCATCGTCGGGGGCATAAACGAGTGCGTGTACACCAACAACACAGGATCGAGACGTAAATACTACCTTTTGTACCCCTGGCGATCCGCCGGACCAAGCGTTTATGCAACGCCAAGTGGTTCGCAGTATAAACGGGGGCGTTTTCACCAACTCCCTAATGTCGTGCTCCCTTTTATGTCCCGACCAAGCGCTTGGAAGCATTAACGGGCGCGTTTAATCCAACTCAATGTAGTCGCAATTGCAACCCTTTAGTACCCCGAACATGCGCCGATAGCGTAAACTCTCCAGTTATTATCCTCGACCACTCGCTGCTGGTGTAAAGGCATCCGTTTATGCCTGTAACCACAAGGCAAATACATACGTCCAGGTCGTAAATGCTCCCTTTTGTGCCCAATCATGCATCGATAGCGTAAACTATCCAGTTTGGAAGCATAAACGGTCACGTTTACACCAACTCCTAGGGTCGTAATTGCTCCCTCTTGTGCCCAATCATGCGTCGATAGCGTAAACTATCCAGCTTGGAAGCATAAACGGACACGTTTACACCAACTCACTGGAGTCGTGCTCCCTTTTGTGCCACGACCATGCGTCGATTGCGAAAAATCTCCATGTTTTATTCCCGACTACTTGACGCTTGAGTATTCGAAAACGCACCCTTTTACGCCCATGTTTTTGTTCTCGACCACGTGACCGTGGGCGGAAACGGTCCTTTTTTGCTCCAACCTATTGCGCTGGCGGGAATTGTGGCGGGAAACCTGATTGTGTTGTGTTAACGCATGCGGGCATGATGGCGGGAAAGCAAGATTATTGTGTTACCGCCGGCAGTCGTACCCGGATGTCCTGTGTTAACGCCCGCGTACGTGACTGCGGGACATCCCGGTGTCCTTTGTTAACGCTGGCTAATGTGACAGCGGGATACTCCGGTGTCCTGTGTAAATGCCGTCGGACGTGGCGGCGGAAGATCTAGATGTGTTATGTTAACACCGGAGGGCGTGACGGTGGGATACTCCGATGCCCAGAGTTAATGGGACATGCTCGGGGGGTGACAATTATGGTATCGAATCAATTGGTTGGAGCAAAAAAGTAAAAGTAAAAGCAAAAAAAAAAAAAATAACTGGAGAGTTTAACTATCGGCGCATGTTCGGGGTACTAAAGGGTTGCAATTGCGACTACATTGAGTTGGATTAAACGCTCCCGTTAATGCTTCCAAGCGCTTGGTCGGGACATAAAAGGGAGCACGACATTAGGGAGTTGGTGAAAACGCCCCCGTTTATACTGCGAACCACTTGGCGGTTGTAAAAAGTAGGTAATAAAAAACAACACTTTTAATACTTTTCTTTATTTTATAAGTGTATATTTTATACACAGAATATGTTGGTTATTTTAATTCTTTTTCGTAATACCTGGGGTATTATATTTTTCGTGGGAACCAATCCACAGTTTTCAAGACTTACGTCTTTGGGTAGTGTAGAAAACAGGATCGCAGATTTCGAGAAGAAGGTCTCACCACCATCCTTAATGTAGCACTTATGCATTACATTTACAATACCATTATCGGTTGCATCTTCTACAATCTCTATATAATTAACCGGTAAAAAGTTAAAACTGAATGCAGATAAGGTGTAATTAATTATCTTCTGTCGATGGTCGGGGTTGTTCGGTAATGTAACTTGTGCACCTGTCAACTTTCTCGTATTCCTGTTTCCCCAGTACACGTACTGTAAAAGATTATTAAATACAAGGCAACAGCTGTTTTGGAGTCTATCGGTTAATTTTGTCCACATTTTAGGGATGGAGACTGAGTAAAATGGAGCATCTTGCAAATATAACTTGTTTTCCGCTAAAAGACTTACACATTC
>KZ654045.1:21483-31595 GCA_001010745.2 Gerris buenoi
TTTTGGTGAAGTTTTTATACCTCCAAATATTGGTTATATAATGATGTGGAATCTGTCTAGATTGACTCAAAACTCAAATCATTGTTTTTTAAATCTACCATTCAATAAATATATGTGTAAATATTTAACAAATATGTTTCTAATCCACCTTTTGTTTTATTTATTTTTCTTGTCAATCAAACCACCTATACCTATTTTCTGTTTCTGGCTTTATTTTCGCCCATATATGCTTATTGTTCCCAAGCTTCCAGCTTCCGAAGGCAACGGAATCAATGCCATCTTTCTAAAAAATTAGATTTATTTACGCCTACGAATTCAATCCGGAATTTCTAAACAGATATCTGTTACAGACTTTAGTGAATATTTTTGGTCTCGTATCTGTATATCGGCAACATTTTTGCCAACTGACTTAACATAATAAACACCAAACCAAATTTAATGGTGTTTGTGTCATAATTAATCCATTATCGGTCCCATGTAAATTTCAACCTTCTGTACCTATTTCATTCTCTTCTGCATGCGAAGAGTTGAATTAACACATATATGTTAGTCTATTATCCTGCGGTTGTGGGTCAATAGGGATTAAAAAATGTTTTCCTGATTACTCCTCTATCTCATTCTGCTATATTTCGACCCTATATGGTCATTCTCAAGCATCTACAACAATGAAATTATGATCTATATATGTATAACATATACTTTTAATACAATTGAACACAAATTGAAACACAAATATAAAGGTATTTGGAAAAAGGTTCTTTACCTGAATACTAATTTGATCTTTAGTCTGTTTTTTTTTTCCAGAAAAGTCATAGTAATATACAGGGTGATTGGCGATATATGTACAAAAGTAAATAGGGTGATTCTAAACATCATTGGCTTTCAAAAACGTCATATACACGATAGGTCTATTCTCAGCCGTTTTCCCACAAGGTCAATTTTTGCGATCGCATACCTTTGCTCAAAAAAACACTTATTGCTCCAAAAGTATAAAAGATAGAAAAAAATGTTTGGTTTCGTTGTAAAGCTGACAAAATTTCTTACAAGAAAAGTATAATATTAATTTCCATACCCTCAAATTACATAACAAAAAAATGATACANGTCAAGGGTCTTTGGGCGCGCCTGTCCTTCAAATTCCACGCGAAAAAATCGCCAACGAGGGGACCAACGGGTATTGCGAATTCCGAGTAACCTGTTAACATACTAAATCTGTTCTATTTTATGTCCACTTCCCTGCTCACTTCCACGGAAGTCGACTGGATGTAAACGAGGCATTACTTAGCCACGATGAGCCTACCTCTAAAAACCCAAAGCCAGTAAACCATAAAATCTTTCATTGTTAGCATGAATAATTAAAATATCATTAAGAATCAACCCAAAAAAAAGTGGTTAAAAGAATTAAAAATCACATTCTTGTAAGCTCTTTTGGATTTTACAAAATTAAAACTTTGATCTTAGATATGCATAGAGCATTATTTATAAAAAAAATGTTATTTTATTTACTAATATACAAGGTGACTGGCAATGTAAGTGGAAAAATAAAGTAGGTTGTTCTACGTCTTAGGGGCTACAAAAACGTCATATAAACCATGGGTCTATTCTCACCAGTTCTCCCAAAAAATCAAATTTATTACCCATTTATTCTAGGTTTTATTCTTTTGGTGCAATAGGTGTTTTTATGAGCAAAGTTATAGGTGATCTTAAAAAAAAAAAAAACATAAAATTTGATTTTGTGGGATAACGGTTAATATTTGACCCATGGTTTTATACAGCGTTTTTTGTAGTCCCTAAGGCGTAGAACAAACTACTTCATTTTTGCACATATATCGCTTGTCACCCTGTATTACCAATAATTAGAATTTTATTCATAAGATAAAAAATCTATGAATTCTAGTAAATAAAATTAAATATTTTATAGCCTATCAAATACGTATATAAATGTACCAAATTAAAAACACATAGTTGAGATATTGTTAAAAAGGAAAATGACCATAATTTCATAACACATAATTATAGAGATCTCAGAATTAGCTTCTAGTTATTATAATTGCAGGGATGTTTCGGCTTTTATTTAAAAACCTAATTCACTATAAAACCTGGCCAATTATTAAAAAAAAAAAATTTAAAAACCAAGCTTTTATTCATACTCTTCTCAGCAAACCCTTTCATTTGATACTCATGTCATGGCGTGCTTAAAAAAATAACTAGTCCGCCATCTTGGGCTGTCTTGGCTGTATGTGACTTAGCTAACCATGTATTGTCATCTTAACTTATTGTGTATGCAAAATTTTAATTCAATTGGTTGAGGATAACTGCTTTAATAGGCACTTCTTTTGATGGTTACTCCCCTTATTAAGAAAATAAAGGGGAGTAACCATCTAATGAAGGTATACGGATTATTCTTCTTTAGATTGTTACTCCCCTTATAAAAACATAAGTGTGATATTCCTTTGTCTTAAAGTACATTGGACTAAGCATCCCTTTATCTTAACAGTTATTTAGTCACGTGTCANTTGAAACACAAATATAAAGGTATTTGGAAAAAGGTTCTTTACCTGAATACTAATTTGATCTTTAGTCTGTTTTTTTTTTCCAGAAAAGTCATAGTAATATACAGGGTGATTGGCGATATATGTACAAAAGTAAATAGGGTGATTCTAAACATCATTGGCTTTCAAAAACGTCATATACACGATAGGTCTATTCTCAGCCGTTTTCCCACAAGGTCAATTTTTGCGATCGCATACCTTTGCTCAAAAAAACACTTATTGCTCCAAAAGTATAAAAGATAGAAAAAAATGTTTGGTTTCGTTGTAAAGCTGACAAAATTTCTTACAAGAAAAGTATAATATTAATTTCCATACCCTCAAATTACATAACAAAAAAATGATACAAATAATAATGTTTAATAAAAAATTAAAAAACATTTTTGTGGTTCCATAACTTTGTAGAGAAACTAGCTTAAACTCGGCGGACTTCAGGAAAAACTTCCTTATTTACTAACGTTTCGATCAATATTAATATTATTATCCATTCATTAAGCGGAATTTTTTGTAAACTTTGCTGAAAGTGAAAAAGAAACATGTTTTTTGTTGCTATTGTTGACTTACAGGTGAGTAAATCATTTAAAACATATTAAAAGAAGCAAGATTGGTTTAGTATTCTCACCTACATTTCAACCAAACATTTTGTTCTATCTTTTATACTTTTGGAGCAATAAGTGTTTTTTTTTGAGCAAAGGTATGCGATATTGAAAAAAATCACAAAAATTGACCTTGTGGGTAAACGGTTGGGAATAGACCTATGGTTTATATGACGTTTTTGATAGCCAATGATGTTTAGAACCACCCTATTAATTTTTGTACATATATCGCCAATCACCCTGTATAATACATAAAATCAATAACCCAGTGTAACACACTGCTTGTCAAAAACCTCAGAACTCGACCTAGAACATATATTCAATATTTTTAAGTCTATTTTACTCTATAATTTCTAATATCTGTAAACTCAAGCTATACAATTGTTACTTACATTAACCAAGTTCCAACATTAAAATNCCAAAAAATCAAATTTATTACCCATTTATTCTAGGTTTTATTCTTTTGGTGCAATAGGTGTTTTTATGAGCAAAGTTATAGGTGATCTTAAAAAAAAAAAAAAACACCATAAAATTTGATTTTGTGGGATAACGGTTAATATTTGACCCATGGTTTTATACAGCGTTTTTTATAGTCCCTAAGGCGTAGAACAACCTACTTCATTTTTGCACATATATCGCTTGTCACCCTGTATTACCAATAATTAGAATTTTATTCATAAGATAAAAAATCTATGAATTCTAGTAAATAAAATTAAATATTTTATAGCCTATCAAATACGTATATAAATGTACCAAATTAAAAACACATAGTTGAGATATTGTTAAAAAGGAAAATTACCATAATTTCATAATACATAATTATAGAGTTCTCAGAATTAGCTTCTAGTTATTATAATTGCAGGGTTGTTTTGGCTTTTATTTTAAAACCTAATTCACAATAAAACCTTGCCAATTATTAAAAAAAATAAATTGAAAAAGTTGTTTTGGTGAAGTTTTTATACCTCCAAATATTGGTTATATAATGATGTGGAATCTGTCTAGATTGACTCAAAACTCAAATCATTGTTTTTTAAATCTACCATTCAATAAATATATGTGTAAATATTTAACAAATATGTTTCTAATCCACCTTTTGTTTTATTTATTTTTCTTGTCAATCAAACCATGCTTCCGGCTTTATTTTCGCCCATATATGCTTATTGTTCCCAAGCTTCCAGCTTCCGAAGGTAACGGAATCAATGCCATCTTTCTAAAAAATTAGATTTATTTACGCCTACGAATTCAATCCGGAATTTCTAAACAGATATCTGTTACAGACTTTAGTGAATATTTTTGGTCTCGTATCTGTATATCGGCAACATTTTTGCCAACTGACTTAACATAATAAACACCAAACCAAATTTAATGGTATTTGTATGTCATAATTAATCCATTATCGGTCCCATGTAAATTTCAACCTTCTGTACCTATTTCATTCTCTTCTGCATGCGAAGAGTTGAATTAACACATATATGTTAGTCTATTATCCTGCGGTTGTGGGTCAATAGGGATTAAAAAATGTTTTCCTGATTACTCCTCTATCTCATTCTGCTATATTTCGACCCTATATGGTCATTCTCAAGCATCTACAACAATGAAATTATGATCATCATAAGTATAACATATACTTTTAATACAATTGAACACAAATATAAAGGTATTTGGAAAANTCTATCTCATTCTGCTATATTTCGACCCTATATGGTCATTCTCAAGCATCTACAACAATGAAATTATGATCATCATAAGTATAACATATACTTTTAATACAATTGAACACAAATATAAAGGTATTTGGAAAAAGGTTCTTTACCTGTATACTAATTTGATCTTTAGTCTGTTTTTTTTTTCCAGAAAAGTCATAGTAATATACAGCAGCGTAAGTATAAAAGGGGAGTGTAAACACTCCCTGTCACCCAGCACAGCGGTTCCCAAACTGTGGTACGCGTACCACTGGTGGTACGCGGGATCGGGTCCAGTGGTACAGGCCGCATAAATATTACCGGTTGTTAGGAGTGTATTCATTCCTTATATANAAACAATGGACCAAGTTATTGTTAGCTCAAAATAGCTAAGAGGAATTACTATTCCTCTCATTCTACAATTCCTTTATTATTAATTACAAAAAAAATCGGGTACAGGTAAAAGTCGGGTACCTCGAAACTTTTCCTCACTTTGGAGGCTACTAAAGTGGTCTCTCCTGCTGTTTCGCACATCCGCAGCATTGGGCGTGGTCAGTACTTGGATGGGTGAACTACGACGCCTCCTTCTTCCTTCTTTTTTTAATATTTAAAAAGCCGTAACTGAACTCGCTTTTTTCCACAAACAATATGCATCACTCATAATTTAATTTATTGATTAATTACTTTTTGATATGTATTATTTTTCAGATGCTAAATCTTAGAAGAAGTCTGTCATTAATTCTATTATTTTTAACATTTTTAAATTCAAAAACCTGTAAGTATTGATTATTCTTTTTTTTAATGGTAATTAGTTAATTATTATCAAAATAAATGTTATATNCGCTCAGCTCAATATTGCAAGCATTGCACACCTAATAAACCATAGGTCTATTCTCAGCCGTTATCCCACAAGGTCAATTTTTGTGACTTTTTTTAAGATCGCAAACCTTTGCTCAAAAAAACACATATTGCTCCAAAAGTATAAAAGATTGAACGGAATTTTTGGATTCGTTGTAAAGCTGACAAAATGTCTTACAATAAAAGTATAATATTAATTTCCATACCCTCAAATTACATAACAAAAAAAATGATACAAATAGTAATTTTAATAAAATATTAATTTTTTTTTGTGGTTCCATAACTTTGTATAGAACCTAGCTTAAACTCGGCGGACTTCAGGAAAAACTTCCTTATTTACTAACGNTGTATCTACTTAATTAGAATTTAATTAGTGCTTAAAGAATTTAAAGAGTTATGACGAAGAAATGATTATTCAACCACTCCATAGTCACCAAGCAATTCATTTTTAATACCTTTATTGAATAATGATATTTACTACGCATAATAGTTATTTATGTACCTAGGGAGTAAAGTAAGCCATTATTCCCTGTAAGTGAATAAGTTGGTTCTTTAGGCGAAGCCGAAGGAACTATGGCCCCTAATCACGAGGCGAAGCCGAGGGAGATAATTATTACAGAGGAAATGCAGCACTTTACTCCCGACCCGAGGTACATACAATATTTTATCTCCAGTAGGGAGAAAATACACATTTTCATCCATTGCATAGTTGTTATTTATTATTTTAATAAATAGCAATAATAATAGAAAAAAAAAAAAAAAAAAAAATAAAAAAANCAATAAAAGTATAATATTAATTTCCATACCCTCAAATTACATAACAAAAAAAATGATACAAATAGTAATTTTAATAAAATATTAATTTTTTTTTGTGGTTCCATAACTTTGTATAGAACCTAGCTTAAACTCGGCGGACTTCAGGAAAAACTTCCTTATTTACTAACGTTTCGATCAATATTAATATTATTACCCATTCATTAGGCAGAATTTTTAGTAAACTTCGCTAAAAGTAATAAAGAAACATGTTTATTGTTGACTTACAGGTGAGTAAATCATTTAAAACATATTAAAAGAAGCAAGATTGGTTTAGTATTCTCACCTACATGTCAACAAAAACAACAAAAAACATGTTTCTTTTTCACTTTCAGCAAAGTTTACAAAAAATTCCGCTTAATGAATGGATAATAATATTATTATTGATCGAAACGTTAGTAAATATGGAAGTTTTTCCTGAAGTCCGCCGAGTTTAAGCTAGTTTCTCTACAAAATTATGGAACCACAAAAAAAATTACTTTTTAATTTTTTATTAAACATTATTATTTGTATCATTTTTATGTAATTTGAGGGTATGGAAATTAATATTAACTTTTCTTGTAAGAAATTTTGTCAGCTTTACAACGAAACCAAACATTTTTTTCTATCTTTTATACTTTTGGAGCAATAAGTGTTTTTTTGAGCAAAGGTATGCGATATNACAATTGAAACAAGTATGTAAAATTTCAAGTTGATACAAGCTGTAGTATTCGAGTAATGACGTGATACATTTTATAATAATTGAAAAGGAGAGGTGCAGTTAGAGTTTTTATAGGAACAGTAAGAATGCGGGGTGGTTCCCTTCCCTTACTACTAGCTGCTAATCTACTACTATACCCATTATCTATCAACTCATCATGATGCATGATTATCTATTTTTTTAATATTCAATACACATTTATTACTATTACTATACGCTCGCTTTAATGATAGAGCCACGCGATGCCTAGTAATTAAATCATTTATAAAACAAGATATGAAATTTAATATTAAATAATAAATTAATTGCCTAACTTAAATTAAAGTAGCACGTTGAACAGTAAATCATTTTTTTTTTTTTTTTTATGGCTTTACATTTTCATTTTAAAAATGCGCTTATTTTTCTTTAGGTGGCTCTAACGAGTTTTTAAAGCTTAAAATGCAGAACCCCGACTTGAAATTATTTCTTTCAGTCGGAGGTTGGGACCAAGGATCCATCAGATTTTCAAGATTAGCTTCAGACCCTGTAAAGAGAACATGGTTTGCTCAATACGCTTGCAAATTCATCAGGAGTGTTAGTTTCGACGGTTTGGATGTCAACTGGCAGTGGCCAGGATTAAGAGAAGGAAGCAATTCTGCTGATAAAGAAAACTACGTTCTGTTTCTTAAGGTAATTAAAGCGAGCGTAAGCGAGCTTCTTACATTCAACGAAATATGCATCTTGGATGTCTGTCTGTCTGTCTGTTTGTCTGTCTGTCCGTAACGTTTACGTGTCCGACGATAACTTGAGTAAAAGTTGATCGATTTAGTTGAAATTTTGTATACATGTTCCTTTTACTAATACTCAGGCTAAGTTCGTTGGACAGCGTGATCCGTCCAAGAGTTCGCGCGCAATGCTCGCGTAAACGTGAACTTAAAATTTAAAATTGGAATTTCAGGACGGGAAAAAATTCTATCATAACCTATTCGATGAGACGAACATTTTTTTCCTTTAACATTTTTTATTAAAACCAACAACGACTCCGCTATGAATTAATAAAGGACCTAAACGTTTAAAATAGAGAAAACAACCTTTTTACCGATATCTTGCGTTCTAACAAAACGATTTTAATAAAACTTCATATACATCGTCTAAAGTACAATTGAAACAAGTGTGTAAAATTTCAAGTTGATACAAGCTGTAGTATTCGAGTAATGACGTGATACATTTTACAATAATTGAAAAGAAGAGGTGCGGTTAGAGTTCTTAGAGGAATAGTAAGAATGCGGGGTGGTTCCCTTCCCTTCCCTTGCCGCTGATCTACTACAATACCCATTATCTATCAACTCATCATGATGCATGATTATCTATTTTTTCAATATTCAATTCACATTTATTACTATTAGTATACGCTCGCTTCAATGATAGAGCCACGCGATGCCTAGTTGTAAGAAATACACATTCTGACAAACTGTACACAATAATATCATTGGATTAGATTTTATCACGTTTAATAATAGAACTAATGCCCCTGTTCCTCCATTAAAAAAACTTTTATTATTGCTTCCTAGCTTACGTATTAGACACCAGAGAATATTTTCGGTTCAGTGACTGTTTATCGCTCAATTTTGCCTTCTGATTTTAATGCAATTTGGATGGTAATTGTTTTATTTCTGTATAAGTTTCAATCTTCAGCTCCCATTTGTTTCTCTTCCAAATATGCAAATATGTACTTACATTTAACTACACCTATATCTTTAAAAATAACTAATAATAATTGGATGGTTTGTCGAAAATAAACTTCAGATATACCCAAATTATTTTCAACTTCCTGGGCTCTTTAAAATTTGCTAGATTAGTACTACAATCCGTGTACAAAATAAAATAATTTTAACAGATTATAAAATGGGGAGGGGGAATAAAAATATTTGAAATTAATTGGTTTTATAAGCATAAAATCATTAAAGTATACGAAATAAGACGCGATGAAGCTATGTGCCATACTAATCGGTACACTATTTTTATTTGGAATACAATTAAATATTTCTATGCAAAGCATATCGTATCTAATATTATACTATGGATTTTTATATAGAGAACAAACTAAAAGATTTCTAAACTTTTTCTAAGATTTTTAGAAAAAAAAAAAACTGTTCTCAACACTGACAATCAACAATTGCTTATCGTCAGACATCTGATTAATATAGTTTACAGTTGACCTTAAAACAGGTGGAAACCACATGGATTAATATTAGCTTTTGAATTTATTTGAAAATTAACTTATCCCTTTTCCTCTTTCAGTTCTATTCGCTACTCTAATTATAACTGACATTGAATGTTTTTATGTGCAGGAAATAAAACGCTACTTTGTTTGGGAAGGTATGTCTACTAATAGAACCAGGTTGGAGTTATCTGTAGTACTTCCACCATTAAGGGCAGTCCTAACAAAAGGATTCGACGTCAACAAAATCCTCGAGTGAGAAATGGCTAATTTATTTCATTTTTATATGCTCTTATCCGTGAATTTAAAAATTGGTTGCTTTTGTTATTGAACAAAAATCTACTAGGTATGAATTTAATCACCTGCAGATTCTTAGTATGATAATAATAATCATTATTCTGTTTTTTCCTTAAGAGAAGCTGACTACTTTAATCTTTTGACTATGGATTATCACACATCAACGGAGCCTGTAATTAATAATCATGCTCCTCTTTACAGTCTCAATGAACCAGATTTCAATAGTGAACTTACTGTGGTAACTATTATTTTTTACTTACTACTAATAGTCCCAGGCCACCATAAGAAGTAAGTCGCTGATTGACAAAGTTTTCTTACCTTATGGAATCTCTTATTTACCGCACCGATGAATTGGGTATATGGCATATGGCGTTGGGCCGTTTCTTTTTTTTTTTTTTTTTTTTTTTTTTAATTCCTC
>KZ654045.1:33059-44315 GCA_001010745.2 Gerris buenoi
TTTTTTGGCCCTCTTACTATGCCTATATTTTGTCAAAATGCAGGCCTCCATGGGCTGTTGCGCCACAGAGTTAGTTTTTTTAGGATTAAAAATGTAAAACTTTTGTATTTTTAGTAATAACAAAATCGGAGTAACCGGCGTTTCAGTGATAAAACCGTAGACAGTTTCGCTGGCTATATTTTTTACTATCGAGTCATAAGAAAAGTGCGATAGCTGTGCAATAGTTATAAAATGCGAAAGTTGTCCAGTTCGTGCTCGTCCCAAAGGGGCTGCTTTTAAAAAGTTGTCGAATTCGAGCACGAGGATTAACCAGAGCAGGTAAAAGTTGTCGAATTCGAAGACATTGTGTCAACAGCTGATCATGGTTAAAGGTTTCTTTTTATCTAATTTGTTTTTAGATTATAATAACTAACATCAATGATTTAACATTTAACTTATCTTAAAAATATAATACAAGATTACATTATTACCTTTTATAAAGAAAAAAGAAAAAAGAATAATAATTTTATCGAATTAGAAAATAAGTATAGCCTAGGGAAAATATGATTTGACCTGGGAAAAATTGCTTCTCGAGCGATTGCAGTGGTATTCAACTCAACAAACCTTGTCTTTTAACATATTCAAAATTAGACAAAATCCAATCATGGAAAGCACCTAAAAATTAAATACAAAATGGCGACTGTTTTTGAACTCTTGATATTTAGTATTATTAAGGGTAATGAAAGCCCAGCCACCAATAAATGTTAATTTATATAATACAAACAATGCAGAAAAATAATGTGTTTTTTTCTTAATGTTACTGGCTAGTCAAAAAATACATTAAAAAAATAGCTAAATTCGCAAAGCTAGATGTAGTTCTTATTTTTTTATATGTTGTTCGGACCAGTTAGGGTAGGGTGATCCTTTTTGAAGTTTGCAGCTTCGAAAAACCTGTGCTAGCTGCGTAATACATGTAAACCTGTACTAGCTACGTGAAAAACTGAAAAAATCTGGATTTTTTTTTTTTTTTCAGTTTTCGTCATATAGCTCGTAAACTATAGGTTGTTCGGTATTAGGTGTTTGACTATTTTAAAAGTAAAGTAAATTTGCAGCAGCATAAGCTCAACCGGAGCTCTGTATGACCAATAGGTTCCGAGATATGGCACTTCGAAAATTGGAATTTTTTTCCAAAAAAAGTATTGCCATCGTTTCGAATATGAGCGTAAAACTGTTAACGAACGAAAAAAGTTATAAGGAATGAAGTTGTAGTAAATATATTTGGCTTCTTTTAAGGATATATTTCTTTTTGTAAGGAATTTTTCATACTTTTGTAGTAACTACATGAAATAAATAAATAAATATATTTTATAGTAAAATAAATGATTTTATATTTATAACTGGCTTAGCTTCATGGCTGGGCTTTCATTACCCTTAATAATACTAAATATTGTCCAACTAAGTAATCAAGAGTTCAAAAAACAGACGCCATTTTTAATTTGATTTGTAGGTACTTTCCCATGATTGAATTTTGTCTGATTTTGGATATGTTAGAAGGCAAGTTTACTTTAGCTAAAAACAACTTCAATTGCTCGTGAAGCTATTTTGCCCAGGTTGAAGGGTATTTTTTCTTACAGTTTTCCTAGGCTAATAATTGTTATTGTCTTTATAATAAAAATTACAAGTAATTGTTGAAGTCAGTGTAGCAAGTTTTTATTTCTACAGTTTTAATATGTAATAAATTAAATTTTACAGACCCAATTACTCAAATTGTACAAGGTGTGGCAGAATAACTAGCTGTTTTCAAAATGCAATAATAAAAAAGTATTAAAGATATCATTATATTTTTATTGTATTACATAATTTGTAATGGTGTAGATCGATGTTCATCATTTATTTAATTTTCCTTTTTGTGATTGTTCGTTTGCTCTTTTTGAGGTGAAAGAAATTCAAAACTTTGGAAGTTATAGTCATTAGCAGTAAATAATAATTATCTATTATTATAGATTTTATAAAATACACAATGCTGCAATATGAAATATCATATAGTTTTATTATTATCTAAGATGAGATCTTACTTCTAGATGACATTGAACCAAAAAAAAAAAAATTTTGAACAGTATCAGTTACATTTTGTGGCACTTCTTTCGATTGTTACTCCCCTTATAATAAAACAGAGGGGGAGTACCAATCTCAAGAACGTATACGGAATATTTTTCTTTAGACTGTTACTCTCCTTATCAAAATAGAAGCGGGATATTCCTTTGTCCCAAAGTACATTGTACTAAACATCCCTTTTTCATTATAGTTATTTAGTCAAAGTCATTTATATTCTAAATAAACAAAGGGGAGTAACAATCTAAAGAAGTACCCTTTTTGTTTTGTATTTTACACTTAGACATTTCAATTTATAATATGTTAAGAGTTTTTATTTATTTATTACATTTTTCTACATTTTTGCTTAAGGAAAGTTATTTGGTTTGCAGGATACTACTGTAAACATGTTTTTGGAAATTAATATTGATCCACGAAGGATGAACCTAGGAATTCCAATGTATGGTCACACTTACTTGCTAGAGAGCCCAATTAGTACAACTATTGGGTCTAGAGCTGAAGATGAAGGAATGGAAGGATTTGGTACCAGAACACCTGGATTATTAGCCTATTACGAGGTAATATGTTTCAAAATTATCAATATCACACGTCAAAATCACTCCTAAATAAACTTCCCTGACCTTGGTCGAGACATACCGGTACTTAACAATTTTAGTAAAAAAAATATTTATGAATCAATTAAATCACTGTGAATTGACTGTGTGTATATTTATTTAAACGACACATATTTTTATAAGTTTTAGATATCTATTTCTTTTAGATTTCAATTTATGTAATTATTAACATTAAAAAAAAAAAAAAAAAAAAAAAAAAAAAAAAAAAAAAAAAAAAAAAAAAAAAANTATATATATATATATTTACGTCCAAAAATAATTGAATAATAATTAAATAATTTATCTTGGAATTTGAATATCGGACTGCTTTAATGGCTAACTAAACTAAAAAGCCTCAACTTTACTCCCTTCCTGCTCATCCCCTTGGAATTTCCAAATAGTCTTTAAAAAACCACCGACTACATCTAAAAAAAAGCTCAAAATTGAAACTTTTTAAGTTTAAAAATTTGATCTATATTTTAAAATGTTGATTATATTTAGGTCTGAATGTATTATTTACATAGAAGTTAAGTTCAGCTTATTACTCCGTTGACTGTAAAAGCAAAAAATATCACTTTAATTATACACTCACGTTTGTTCTAGTAAGTATTCCACAGCAATAGGTACTCTAACTCTAAAGTTCTTTGATTGTATGGTACCCTTAGTAACTTCTCCTAAATTTGAACGATGTTTTTATTAGTAAGTTTAAGACAACGTTGTAAATACTGTAAAATTATGTTGTTTCTTTTTTCTTAGATTTAAAGTCTTACTAATTTTTATTTTTTATTTTTTGGATGTTAATCCCGGGAATTCCCTTTAGGAATATGATTTTGTTCTGATATATATTTAAATGTTTTAGGATTTTGAAAAAGGGTTATAGAAAATAATTTATTTGTATTCAATTTAATAGAATTTTTAAATTTATATTTTCTTCTATAATTTTTGTTAGTTTGATTATTATTGAATTAAAAAGTAAGATAGTTTGTCTATAATTTTCAGATTTGCCAGTACATAAAAGATAACGCATGGTCCGTAGAGTACCCGAACAGAACTGCTATGGGTCCGTACGCTTACCATGAGAATGATTGGGTTGCCTACGATGATGCTGACATTATCAAAAAAAAGGTGAAGTTTTTCTGTTAAATATACTTTTTTATTTATTGTTTTATTATTAAATGTACCTCTAATGATAATAAAAAAAAGATTGTTTGACAGTAAATCTGTAATTCCATGGAAGGAATAGAAGATTATTCTATTTAATCATTTATACATTTTTTTAAATATGAATATCGATTGATAATGACTGGTTTATCACAAAAAAATCCATCAATATATTTAAAAGATATTTTTTACATCTTTCCTGAATAAGAAATTGTTATTCAGTCTATCTCTTACATGTGTTCAACACCTCCATTAATAAAGCGTTTTCTCCAATAAACCAGAATTTTTCCTACAACATGTTGCTCATACTCCAGTTAAACCACTGCTTTAATGTTAATTTAAATAATAATATTTATTTCATTCAATCATGTTTAAAAAATGTATGTCAATAACTTCTACGCATATCGATTGTTAGTTAATTTTACCGGATCCCATGATAGATCTCCTACATTTGACTGTAACATATAAAATAATGGAGTGGAGGATAGCACACATCAGTTAATTATGTGAAGTCGATATTTCAAATAGTTTAGTTAAAATAATATTTAATTTATTGTGTTTCTAGGTGCAGTATGCCAACCGCAAAGGACTGGGAGGTATCATGCTTTGGACAATAGACCAGGATGATTTCAATGGCAACTGCAATCTAAGGTTCCCTCTAACCAGAGCCGCCAGAGAAGCTATCGACGAACCAACTACATCTGAAGCAACTCCCTTCATTCCTAATCCCCCTCTTTCTGCAGGTGCTGGAGGGGTTGATTTTTATATTGCCTTAAATAATGGTACGAAACCAAATAATTCGTTTTCATCAATCCAACCCCTTATTCAAGGCCAGGACAATCCTGCAAATGCTCAACCCCCTATGGTACCACAAATTGCACTAAGTCAGAATATTCCACTACCTACGCAAACTCTGTCCATAGAGTCACAACCTCGGCCACCTGTAACTATTCAACCTTTAGTGGAAAATCGACCGCCTCAACCTCCATCTATTTTCTCCCCAACGCAGTATATTCCACAACCAGTGCAACCACCCAATGCCCCCACTTATAATAGCATTAGTTGCGCGGATAATTCATGCTTTTTCAGAGATGGCTGGATGTTAAATAATATATTTAAAACTAATCATAGTTTCCGCCTTAAATTATCGAAATTTCAAATTAATAAGAATAATTATTTTAATCAGGAGCCCAGACACGGAGTAGGCTCGGAGAGTGCAGGAGGATGAGGCTCAAACAAATTGTGGATTTTAAGTACCCACTTTATAATATGTGCCTTCTTATGATATGTGTTAAATTTATTTAATAGGGGAGTTTGTAAACAAATACATACATAAAAATAAAATAATAATAATTTGTCTTGTTAAAAAACTCGTGGTTCGATTTCCGACGCTAGAGAGAATTGTTAACATCATCTCTTCTCTTGTACTTCTGTCTCAAGAGGTGAATTCTATCAATTTTAACCTTTTTGAAATGTTTATTATTTCATAAACTTCTCTTTATTATTTTTATTTTTTTATTTTTTTTGTATTGTCGCTTATTAATATTAAATTATTTTGTAATTCACTTTAAATTATTGTTTTATGTGCCATAATTAATTATCAAGAATTAAATATTTATAAATATTTAAGTTTCAAATGAATCTTCTTATTTCTACTCTCATATATAATATAAATTTGTAAGCGTAACGTATACACACAATATATATATGGATAGAAAGTAATACGATGACGTATAAACTTTATGTAGATAAAATTGCACCTAAGATTTCGACTTAAAATTGAAACGAGTGGTTGTTTTGATATATTTTGGTCTTAATGAACTATGTATGTCAAATCTACTAAACTGAGGCAATGGAAGAAATATTAGTGAAACCACCTTTTTTCACAATAGTAAAACCACCTTCTTTTCACAATAGTGAAACCACCCTCTTTCCTCAATAGTGAAACCACCCTCTTTCCTCAATAGTGAAACCACCTTCTTTCCACAACAGTAAAAACCACCCTCTATCCTCAATAGTGAAACGACCCTCTTTCCTCAATAGTGAAACCACCTTCTTTCCACAACAGTTAAACCACCCTCTTTCTACATTAGTGAAACCAGCTTTCACTTGCAAGCAGACATTATAGGATATGCGGAATCAGAGCGTCGCGGACCTTTCAAGTCTAATAACGTTTCTTTACTACAAATATTTAAAATCGTTTTAACTGCTCGTTATTAACCGTTATTAACTCCATGGTGCAACAGTGCAAGACGTGTAGGGTGAGGGCCTGTCCAAAGGGCTTATAAAACTATATTATGTAGTGGATGACGCAGTGTTAGCGTGTAGTGACAGTATTGTATACAGGTGATGGAGTGCCATCAGCTGTACAAACCTTAATTGGCATAAGCAACCAGTGAGTCGCTACCTACTTACATGGCGATGCTTGGTGAACACCAATGAAGAGAGGAGTGGGTCTGGTCCTATTAAACCTAAGTAGATCACAGTTTAAGCTATTAAGCTGTGACCACGCCCAATGCTGTTTTAATTTATTGATTAAGCTTGAAAACAATTTATTTTTTGCTAAATTCAATCAAAATATTTATATGGATGAATGGAGCTGTAAACAAATTTTGGTTTCTCGTAGATTCTGAGTAATCTTACTCGGATTCCCCTAAAACCAAAGAACAATCCTGAATATAGCTGATCCCGATCCCAGAGTTATGAAATATGTTTCACACAGATAATTGCATCAAGCAGATCTTATTGATATCTCCGTTCTGTAATGACAAGGTTTTGTTTATCGGGACTTTAAAGAAACCACAAATCTAATAGCTAATAATAACAACTAGACAGAGCTAGAGGACTGCATTCTAGTGCTACCTTACAGTTTCGCTGTTCAATGTTAAGTGCTGTGACCCGCCCTATATCAGTGTCGGGGTCGCTTTTTATTAAAATTTAGGCTAATTACATTGGGTTTATGAATCAAAAGACATTATAAATTTATTTTTCATGGAAAGAATAAAAATTAAAATTATAGAGTACGACATTCGGATTACACTGTAAGATTGTCACAATCCTACAGTGTACTAAACAATAGTAGGTATAAAATTATAATAATCAACTTCTTAGTAAAGTGGAAAGTGTAAAATAAAAAATAAGTAAATAAAAAATAGACAAATTTATTTTAGTAGTAAAATTACACGGTAAGTCTCATAATATAGATCAAATCTTCGTGTTTTTTTATTTTTTTTTATTTATTTAATTTTTTTTTTAATTATAGGGAAAAGGGAAAATTTTAATCATATACATCAAAGGAGCAGTTAAAAGTAATCGAGAGATTATAAAAATACTCCACTCAGCCGCAGAGGGAGAAAAAGTAGGAGATGTCTCCTTCCTTTTCCAACCCATACGCTGTAACAGCTCTTATGAAGAAGGATGCTGTATCTCTATCTTCTACACTGCTGTAGGTTAGTAAATTATTCACTTTATTACTATTAGACTTATTTTCAAAAAATGTTTTAATAATAGAGAACGATAATAATAATAATAATAATTATTATTATGTCCTGGACCCGATACTGAACCAATCCACCATTTTGTGCTGTGATTAAAAAGAAAAGAAAAAATAATCCGTTTAGAAGCGTTAAAAAAATATATTTATTATAATAATATATTAATTGTAATTTCAAATCTCTTATTCTTACTCTTTTTTGCATTATTCTTTTAAACGAAAAAAATAGTAAGTCAAAAGATTAGTTAAATAATTACAATTAACAAAATAAAGTTTAGACACAGTAAATAATTCAACTTGTTTATAATTTTATTAAATTATTTAGGATTTAGACGTTTTAAAAATGAATGGTACAAAATAATGTATATTATTAAACTAAACTATTAGTCAAGTTAAATCCAACCAAAGTGAGGTATTACAGTTGATGGCAACTAAAATACCAGCATGTTTTTGGTCTTTTCGTCTTTTGAGCAGGATATTTTTTGGCATATCACTCGTTTTCGTATTACCTTACGGTTCGCATTTTAATCAGTTTAAATTTGTTTTTTTTTTTATCTTTTTTTCATTTTATTTAAATGTCTAAAAAAGTACTTTGGAATTAATTTGAATTTATATAGAAAAAACACTACCTTGTATCCATGTATATTTTTAACAACAGTAGAGCTGTTTTGACTCTTAATCATAACCAAAATTTTATTGAAAAACATATTGCCACCAATATAACCAAGTAGGAGCTATTGTGCTGTTTTAAGAAAAACATATTGTTTTTTTTTACATTGTAGTTAACATTTAAAGTAAAACTGCTTACAGGAAACATAATAATAATAATTAGGAACATAAATATGTTTACAACATACATTTTGACATGATACTTGAATAATTGGTGAATAAACTGACTAAGGAATTTTGAGTACCATTCGTTTTACACAGAGTTTAAACTGACCAATACTGTGTCTGCTAAAATTAAAACACAACAAAAAAAATAACATTTAAAACTGGCCACGTTATTATTCCCATTTTGGAATTTATTTAACTCGGAAGGAAGGAGTTGGAGGATAAACACTCTCTAACAGCTTGTTTGTCTTCTAATGAAGGAGGAAGTATTGGACGCCTGCAAAGTCCACCGAAAAGTCCAAGGATGTCCATTGCGTGTTTTAATGCTGGCACTCCTAGCTCTGCCAATAACTAAAATATATAGATTCAGTTAATAATTATATAGCTGATATGTTACAAGAAATATAGAACAATTTGGCAGCTGTAGAGCTTGTATTTACATGACCGCCGAATATTTATTTAATTTATAACACTCAAAAGAAAACAAGTCATAGAATCAATGTTCGTAAGCTTCTATAGTCGTAATCGATATGAAGTTCTAGGTTTTCTCAACGAATTGTTATAAACACGTTTCGATAGGTTGAAGTCGTTTGGGATATCGATGAAGTGAGAATTATAAGTCATTACGTCAAAGAATTGCAACCCCAATCGGATAAAACTAAGGCTAACTAACGGGGACGTGTATTTTTGTCCAAAATATTATCTGATTCAAGATTTAAAGTGTTAGAATTTGGCATTTTGAATAAGGGTGTAGGAAAAAATGTTTATGTTACATATAATTTTTAAGCTCTTTTCAGATAGATAAAGAATATGTAAGTTTTCCAGGTGGCCATTGGTATTGAAAACAAATATATGCCCGACATAACAGCAAAGTGGGCCGCATTACTATAGTATTATAAATACCGTATTGCTTCAAAAATAAGATGCACTATTATCCCGTTTTTTCATCGCTAAAAATCTTGCTGTTTCTCTATCATGACGTTTGTCTAAAATCTCAATAAAGATTCAAATACGCCTTATATCTAAATAAACTTCAATTTTCCACAATATCCACGATAGACTGCCTAAATTTGACTTCTAAGCAAGTTGTTAAAACAAAGAACGGAAGATTTTCCTTTTGAAGCTGGGTGCGTCTTAAATTCGACACATTATTGTTAATTCCAAATTTTAGGTTCGAAAATCTGGATACGTCTTATATTTGATGCAATAGATAAATAAATATAACACTTGAATAAATGTAAGTTTTTACCAGTGTATCAGGATGACATATTCTACGTTGAAGTTCAGTGGCCTTATCTAATGCCCCTTCTTTGTACTGATGGTAAATAGAAGCAACCTCATTCGGCAGAGCTCCGGCCAATCCATTAATACCTCCTGAGCAGCCTATAACCAAAATAAACATTTTAACGTTTATTTCAATAACAGCAACAGCAGTATTCTAATTATAAATGCGTGAAACAAGAAATAATCGTGTTTGTTTACCGTTGATGAGAGCCGGTAAAAGGTACCCTGCAGATCCTATAAGCACATCGAAGTTATGGCCTTTGGTCCTTCTGGCGGTGTTGGCACATTTTCTCACCTACAAACGAAAAAACATTTACAAAATGCTAGCTGCTAGCTCGATTTTAGGAGACATCCTACACAGCAGCTCCTGTACTAATTTTTACTATCTCATAAAAAGAGAAAGTATTGTGATGGAGCGAAAATTCGATATTGATGTTTTGATAGATTTACACGTTTTGAGGTCGGTCCACTGTGTCCAAAAAAAGTCTGTCTGTAAAAAGACGAGATTCAGCTACATGCTCAGAAAACCAATACCCAGAGGCGAAATCTATAAATAAATTTTAGCTCAAAATTTGGGGGAGCTACCCCCTAAAAACTAGGTAAAAGCGTGAAAAAGTTCAGACGATTTTGATTAAAAATTCTAAAATGTAGTCCATTTAATCTAACAATATAAGCCGTTTTTTCGGGAATTTTATTTTTCTATGAATAAAGTTTAAAACAAAAATAATGTGTTACTCTCTAAGAATCGAATTAGAATGGTGGTGCTATGTTAGTACTTAAACTTAGTACAGTAAACTTAGTACTTACTTACTTAGTACAGTGATTAAATCAATATAGTATTTAAAAATTTGAGACGTTTAGTTAAACGTAAACTTACGTCAGAATCCTTTACTGCTCTAATGTTTGGATGCTGTGCCAACTTAGCCAGAAGATTGGTACTGATATCAATGCCGCTAACTACCGGCATGTTGTAAATAACGATGGGCAAGCCTCCTTGATCTGCAACTGTCAGGTAATGCTGCTTCAGGGCTTCATCCTATAAAAACGCACAAACAAAACCAATGTAATAAAATACTTCCACGTTCATTGGAACCATTTGTATTTAGATGAATATCTCATTCTAAGACAATGCAATATTTTTGAGTTTTAATACCAAATAAGTTTATTATCTTTTTACTCTTTATAATTATTCTTGGTAGTTGTAGTTACCGTCATTCTCCTTCTGAAGTAAAATGGTGGCATGATAAGAACCGCATCTGCACCTGCATCTGCCATTGCTTTTGTTAATTCGCAGCATGCGGCAGTAGCTGGAATATAAAAGGAAATATGTTTTTAAAAAAATAAGAATAAACAATGTGTTAAACAATAATAATGTTTATGTTAATAATTAATATAAAAATTCCATTTTTGAAAACTGGTCTTAAGTACCTACATTTTATTTTTTTATTTTTTTTTTTTTTTTTTGTATTCTTCACCTTAGTTGTTTCTAAGTACAAGATTTGGGAAAGATTGAATGACAGGAAGTGGTTCAAAATTGGGATAATACGTGTGCGATGAAACTTAAAAAGCAATGAAAGATTACGCCATTTTGTTTTTGTATTATTATTATTTTGGTTTCTGTATTCTTCACCTTAGTTGTATCTATGTGCAAAATTTGGGGAAGATTGAATGACGGTAAGTGGTTCAAAATTGGGGTAATAGATGTGCGATGAAACTTACAAAGCAAAGTAATATAAGACCAGTAAAAAGTATAAAAGTTTAAACAGATAAATTGCAGGTTAAGACTAGTAAAATAGCAGG
>KZ654046.1:0-35208 GCA_001010745.2 Gerris buenoi
GTTAATAACTGTAATGTATTTTCGATACTATTTTAAATGGCTGATATAGTTGTCAGTGGATAAATTGGCAGGAGTAAGTTCTTTTTATAAAAGGATCTTGGGGGTACAGATCGGATTAAGGAGACATTAATCCGATCTGTATAGTGAGAGGTGTTGAAAGGTTATTTTTTCTTGAAAATAACTTTCATGATGAGAGCCTGAGCTCTTGAACCAGGTTAAAGACCTTGGCAGAGCACGATCTTCCAATTTAGTCTAAAAGATTTTAGTTTTATTCTTCTTGCTTTCTGGCATTTGAGAAATTGATCTCGAAGTTCTTAACTGACGGGACTTCTTGTCATTTTATGAACAAGAATTTCGCAAACAAGCTACAATTCCTTTAATCCTTCAACACGTAAAAGTTCAAATTATATTCTTAATTTAATTATAGTTCTTAAAGTATAATTATCTTCAATTTTATAATGTGATGCAAATGTGTTTTTATCTATTATGCAGTTTATCTCTAATTATTCTAGTAGTTTCACGTACTGTATTTCAGAATATTATTATTTTTTTCTTGATGAAGTTATTAAGACCTAAACGTGCCACGTTGCAGTATACCTGATAGGTTACCCTGTACAGGTAAACCGGATATGTGTGCTATTATAAATATGTGCAGTTCACGTGTACAGGTCACCTTTACAGATGAACAAGAACGTATATGCTATCATAACTGTGCACTTATATTATAATTTGATAGAACTGATGTTGTGGTAGACCTGACAAGTAAACCAGTACACGTGAACCGGAGCATATGTGCTGAGCGGAGCAAAATTGGGCAGTTATGTCATATCTAATTTGATTTAGCATCCGGTTTTCCAGTCAAATATACCGCGATATGGCCGTGTATGGCCACCTTAAGATGGAGATGTATTAATCTCCAGGTTTTTGTTTGCTGCTGTTGTATTTGTATAATTTGAGTGTTTATTCCTCAAATTAATATACATTTTAATGAATTATAATTATTTCATAATGATTTATTACCCAGAAATAAATATTACTTTTTAACTAAACTTATTTTAAAGAAAAATAAATTGGCCACCTTTAACTATTTATAAAGGTGGTGTTGATCGTCCATGGCGTGCAAAATGGTGCCACCAAATATGAGGATTAAAAACTATGTAAACATCTGATAATTCTTATCCATCCTGTAGAGTTTCATTAGTGGAGATAACTTCTTTTTGGTATATCGTACAACAACAACAACGCCGACAAACAACAAGTGCCGAATTGTTCAGCTATCTTCAAGTAGTACTTGCTGGATTTGGGACTGGAATATGTGACTTCATCTCACAGGACTTATTTGAAAAGGTAGTGTATATAAAATCAATTTAATAATGTATCGTGCTACAAAATGTAGTAAATTTACTGCAGACTGTAGTTAATGACAATAAATGTGGTTTTCAGCTTGGAGATGAGATAAAATATTGCAAAAGTGAGACTTTAATTTTAAGGAAACATCTTATTGGCAGTAGGGTTACCATCAAAAAGATTGAACAAACCGTAGGGGAAAGGCACCTAATATGGCATAGTGTTTTTCGGCAATAGGTTTCACCCCTCCAAATAGCGAATTTTGAAGCACAAAAATATCCTAGAGATAGATTAACTACTTAAGTATAATGAGCCAACGCTACAATGACTAAATATTTAACACAAGACTTCTGAGAATTTTTAAAAAGGAAAAAATCCAAAAACCATTATAAAAATTGGGGTCCCTTAATATGGCATACCATGGAAATCACAGCAATGATCTGGTTTTTATCTCCGTATATTAATGTATAATAGTTATCTATTATAATTATAAGTAATAAATGTGTTTTTTATTAAATGCTGAATATTAGATCGCATTTTTGAAAAATCACCCTAATATGGCATAGGTCTTAATTGGGAATATTTCATTTGCCATATTAGGGGGAATCACGTTTTTCACATCAGTTCTTCCGTAAAATAAACAATGAGTTGAAAAAATAAAACTGATGGGTGCACCTTAATCTACACAACATACTGAATGTAGGTATATCCGTAACCATATATTAGTTAAGTTCTTACATTACACTCCTTTTGACCGATCAAAAGGAATCACTATAAACTTTTGTTGACACTACGTTTTGGAAATGGCTGAATATTGAGAAAACGGTGAGGAGTTTAAGATATATCACTATCTCCGTAGCGGCACTACTGTATAACTACTTCGTTGACTCATTCGCTGACAGAAATTAGCTCTTGGTTCAAGAGAAAACCCACAATGCCATATTACCTGCCTGTGCCATATTAGGTGCCTTTACCCTACTACTTGCTGCCAATCTGTAATTTTTGTAAAATATGGTTTTTGATTTATTTTTTATTAGTTAATCTTTAGCTATTAAGAATTAATAGTTTTATTTATAATTAAAATCACTCTAAATCAATAAATGACGAAATAGGTGATGGTTGCGTTTGTTTAATTTTAAATTCCTTGATCTTTGATCTGATTAGATTCTTTTTTATTGGATCACGTTTCACCAAAAGGCCCCCTCACCTCCCATTACTTAATATACGGTCATTAGTCGGCTTTAGTGATTTGATGAATTTTAAATTGTTCCGAGGATCAGATCGAAATCATTTCGACGATTTCACAATACTTACACATCTTCGGGAGGTTTTGGGTCCGTCTGAATGGATTCGGTTTACACGGGAGAAGGTATGTGGAGTGACCATATTGCCTAGTACGAGGTGGTCCGAAGAGAATGGGCGTTGTGGAGGAAGAGTTTCATAACGAAAAGGTCATGGCTCAGGTAGTCATTACAGCCTGCAGGAAAAAGCACGAGCACGCATTTACTTTGCAGCAAATGTGACTATCTCTTTATCATGATCCTACTTTATCTGATCAGCAGTAACTCTAATCGCGCTTTGGATTTAGGATGCAACCAGAGTGAGTTACATCGGATTTGATTAAGTCATTTAGTCATGTACTTTAATTTATATTTTGTAAGAAATAAAATAATAGTGATCAGAAATTTCTTTCTTCGTGCTTCAAATAATATTGTAATACTTTATCTTGTCGAAGAATCCTAGCCATATTGAATTGTATCTTTAAATAACAGCATATTGCGGATTTCTTAATAAAAGCACCATCTTGTCTTTGTATAGCATTTTCTTAGAGAGCCCATGAATTGATATAACTAACTGCAAGAAAATGTTAAAAAAAAAAAACTTCAGCCAGTCCTGACATTTCTCCGGAGAGCAGGACTCTTTGAACTCATATGATACCTCAGCAGAGCACAGGTAGTTAGGGTTTCGTTTTGTCTATTTATGTCTTTTAGTTTAGGATAGGATCTGCTACCACCATCCCCGGCTATATATTTCGTCCGGCAGTGATGGTGGGTTCCCGAGGGCCACTCTTGGCAGTAGGGAGGCAGATTCCTTTGTTTTAATTATTTATTTATTTATTCTAGGTTAGGATAGGATCTGCTACCACCATCCCCGGCTATATATTTCGTCCGGCAGTGATGGTGGGTTCCCGAGGGCCACTCTTGGCAGTAGGGAGGCAGATTCCTTTGTTTTATTTATTTATTTATTTATTTTAGTTTAGGATTAGGTAATTAGTAATAAGAAATTTTAACCTTAGGTTTAGTACCGGTCTCCGTCACCACCTGTCCCGTTTATTTGTTCCACGCGGAGGCAGGCGGGTTTCCTCTCCACTACATACCACAGTGGAGGGAAGGCGGGGGCCGGAAATATTGTGATATTAGTATTAGGTTTAGCATAGGAACTACTAGTTACCATTAGAATTAAGACTGTGATATTAGGTTAGCATACATTTAGCTGTGATACTAGTTTAGGTAAATTTTAATCTTAGGTTATATATTTAGATTAGGACTGGTCTCGCTACCACTCTCCCCGGCTATATTTTTCGTCCGGCAGGAAGAGTGGGTTCCTTTGTGATTCACTCACAAGGGAGGCGAGATCAGGTAGCTTTTGTGATACTAGGATTAGGTTTATCTGTGATACTAGGTTTATTCGTTTTGTGTCCTCGTCTCAGCTAGTTTAGGACTGCCCTCACTACCATCTGCCCCTCGCTCATTACTTGCTCATGGGGTAGATGGGTTCCCTTGTAGCTAATTTTAGGCACAGGGAGGTGAGGAAAGTGCAGAAGTCTCTGCTGAGAGCTAACCTTCGTCTGATTAACAGGTGCTTGTCGCGAAAGTAGCACCCCCCGGCAGTCCATCCGCTGACAGCCGGTCGTGGGCGTGGCCGCTTCGTTGTCTTTCGGGGTTTTCTGGGGGCACGCCTCCCTGAGGGTGGGTGCCTGGAGCGAAGGTGAACTTGACGGAGGCAGGGGAGCCGGGTCGAATGGTGCTCATCCTAGGGGATGGCTGCTTCTGGGGGAGCTGGGGGCGCGGGGTGGTCGTCGGTCTCGGCCGGTCAACAAGCCAGAGGTCAGCATCGGCATCGATGGACTGCAACCCTCCTCCCTTAGACAGGTGCTAAGGATCCAGGAGGACTAAGAGGGGTGATGGAAAAGGGTCCTCCCCTACAGACACTAAAGTCAAACTTAGTGGAGTAGAAATAGAGGAGGACCGACAAACTGTCCCGGCGCCAATAGCCGATTTAAATATTGGCTGACGCGCCTTTGGGGGAAGGGAGAGGTTTAGTCGGTAAGGCTGTAGACCACCAGCGAGTCCGACACTCCACATACTGTGTAATTTCGTATGTGGGTAAGGGCGTAAAAGGCCTTCCAACTCCCTGCCTTAAAAAAAGCAAAAAAAAAAAACTTAATTTCTTTATTTCGTGGAAGAACAAGTCATGGGTATTTTTTTGGCCATTGAATCCAATTGAACGATTTTCCGGAAAGTGGAGAAAACCAGTATGCATTTGTCTAATTGATAGAGTAGATGGATCATAAGATGTGAAACTATAAATCATTAATCCATTTTAAATACCATTAGGTCGCCAGGAGCTCTGTTATAATTTTACATAAAATTTAGAGCTTCTATCGGCAAAATATAGTACTACAATGAATAAAAATGAAAACCAAACTACCCCGTATACTCCTATTATATTTTAACTATCTGGCTTTATATTTAAGAGCGTCACATTTTGCATGTCATTAATTGAAAATTGACGGGGTAACATCTTTCATAAACGTGTAATTTAGCATTTGATCTTTAATTTCAGGAAAAATTGTGCTTAACACATCTTCAATGTTTGTTTTAATACTGAGGGACTTCTCCCAATTATCTACAAAGAACCCCCCCTCCCCCTTCCACCACATAATAATTTATTCTATCAAAAGTACAATACCAGACAACATTACTACCTGGACAACGACTTTGTTTAAGACCCTATTTCAAACCGTCATTGCGTGGCTTTTACCCAATCGTTTCTAAAGTTATAGATATGAAATTTAAAGTAGAAGAATATAGTTTTCAGACCTCCCAAACCCCATATCTCTATCTACTACAGAAGCTGAGCTATAAGTGTTAAAAAAAGTGCCGTTTTTTTGGCCCACCCTGTATGTTAAATCCTTTAATCTTTGTTATTCGTTATTAATGATTTTCTAAATTTATTAATTAAGAATTAATTATAGGACCTATAGAAACTTTTATCATTAATAAAACTACTAAGTATTTTATTAGCTGATGTAATCAACCCTACTATTTCAATTATTTTGTTTTCCTATGTTTTTTTTGACATCTAGAGGCATACAGCTGCCCATGAAGAATTGCCCCCAGGATCCTAGTAAAAAAACCTTTTTATAAGTTTGAATAATGGATGGTGCGAAAACTAGATGTGCCTACTTACTTCTTCTATTCAGACTTTTCTCAATGAAAATACTACATTTACTTTTTTGCAGCTTACTTTTGCTTCCGAGCTTACCGAAGGTAACGAAAGCATAGTGGTCATTGTGGCAAAAGAATTTTAAAAAAATCCTGGACAGAAATCCGTTCGGTTTAATATTTTTCCTACAGTTGACCGATAAAGTGGTTTTTATCGCACTCAAAATAGTACGCAAAACAGCAGATTCCTGCACTTACTAGGTACTTTACCGCACTCCAGTGTTCCAACTTACGAACATAAAGAACTTAAATCTAAACAAAGATTTAATAATCTAAATTATAATTATAATAACAATGACCACTAATGGTTATTTTTTAACTAACTTCACGATTTAAACAATATATATCAAATATAAAAATGTTGAAGTATAAAAAGTAAAGATAAAAAAAAATCTAAAATAAAGAATGAAATGTGATGAGTAAGGGTTATGATGAGAAATAAGTTTGCAAAAAATAATCCGGCAAAAAAAGGCAACACTGTCTATAAACAGAACAGCTGGTTTACTTGATATTGTAAAACCTTTTATACACGTTAACAAACACTCTATTATTTTCAATTTATTTACAGATTAAAAACTAACTGTAGGAAAAGTGTAATGTGCAACTCGAGCTTAAAGTGTCTTTGCTGCACTCGAGAAACCTTTCCGCCCTCGCCTTCGGCTCAGGCGTAAATATTTCTCTCGTGCAGCAAAGTGCCACTTTCCGCACTAGTTGCACAAATAACTATTGGCGAACCACTTAAAAAATACTCGTCCGATTTTTATAAAACTTGAAATTTCCTCTAGGAATCAAACTGATCCTTATGTAACCATTCCAAATTTAGTTTGTCCAAGAATTAGGCTGTCAATTTATCTTAAACAATCTCTTGAACAGGGTTTTACTAAAATGGTCGGTATATTTATTTTGTTTAATTTTGTATTGTTCGTCCAAGAATTAGGCTGTCAATTTATATTAAACACTCTCTTGAACAGGGTTAAACTAAATTAGCCAGTCTATTTGTAATAATAATTATTTATTTTCTCTCTGTTTGTCAACTTTTTTCTCTCTTTTTTTTTTTTTTTTTTTTTTTTTTTTTTTTTTTTTTTTTATCCCTCCTCCATCCGCGGCTAAGGAAGGTGCGCTTCAACTACTTGGGCTATTAGCGCAAACCTTTACCTTTGTATGTTTTATTATTATTTTGTTTTTGTTTTTTTATTTTTTTATTTTTACTGTTAGTTTTAGTGTTATTGTACTATATCCTTTGATTAGTGTTATATTATATTTTTTCATAGATTTATAGTTAGCCCTTTGTATGTGTTATCTTGCGCCGCGCAGCAAATGTAAATAAATTTATTTTTGGATTATTCTAGGAGTTATTATTTCAAGTTTTTTGTATTTTGAATTGATTATTATTATTGCTGTTATTATATTTATTTATTATTTCATGATTATTAATTTTCAGAATATTGATGCAAGATCACGAGATTTAGTTGATTTAAATTATTTAAATTATTATTATTCGGGTTATTATTTTATTAATTTACTTTTTGTCTAACGCTTGGTTATAGAAAAAACCTCAGGATATTTGCAAAATAAAACATAGAACCTTAGAGGAACCAAAATTGATAAAATAAATGGGTAAAATAAAATAAACATTCCTGAGGGGAAATAGTGACATAAATAAGGGAAAATGCTCAATTTGGTGGATGTCCATTCGAAGATTTTTTGAGGGGCATGAACAGAGTTCCAGTTTAAATTTCCCTTGTGACATCAATTTCTTTTAAATATTCAAAAAGAATTTTTGTGGTGGTTTCACTATCCTGCAGAACTTCTGCAATGCTAGAAGGCATTTGGTGTCGTTGTCGCGCAGTTTCCAACCTTGGGCACTCACAGAGTATATGGTGTACTGTCATCTCTTCGTTGCATAGTTTACAAACAGGTTTATCTGTCTTATTGATGAGATGAGATACCCGTGGGTCAGCCTGGTGTGACCAATGCGCAGTCTGGCCAGTACCACTTCTTCATTTCTGCACTTCCTATAGCACGTCTTCCAGTCTGATAAAACCGGTTTAATGAATTTCAGTTTGTTGTTGTTGCCTTCTGTCCACCTTTGCTGCAATTTTCGTAAAAGTTCCTGCTTGGTATTTTTGTCCAGGTCCTTGGGAGTGATTACTGTACTCCGCTTTTCGCCTGATGTGATGGCGGATTTAGCAAGGTTGTCTGCCTTCTCATTGCCGGGTATGCCTGCATGGCTTGGGACCCAACAGAACCGAACGTCTAAGTCTCCATTGAACATACAATACGGATTTTACCAACTACTTCATGTTGTGTGTAGAGTTTGTCCAGTAATAGTAGTGCACTTCGGGAATCAGTGTACACTAATACTTTTTGTAGTCGGAGTTCCACGACGTATTTCAGTGTTTCATAAATAGCTTCTAACTCGATTGTACTAACGGAGCTCCACTTATTATAGGTCTTTGATGTCCCTGCATATACGAATGCGCTTCCAGATCCGGATGGGTCCTTAGACGCATCTGTAAAGAACGCTTCTATATGTGAGTAAGTGGACCTATGTTCCCGATATTCTAGGAGATACTGATCTGCTAGAGTGTGAGCTTTTATCTGTGATTTGCCTAGATAATTAATTTTAGGTCGGTTGGTTGTCCAAGGGGGTACGTTTGCTAGTGTGAAGGGAGTCGGTGAAGGTACTTCAGAAAGTGCCAAGTTTTTTATTAAAATTTTATATCTTATTCCGGGAGATTTTGGCAGATGCTGTTTCCTATCGTAAAGCTGGTCGAATTTTGAATTTAGAAATAATTGTGATGCCTGATTCTCAGGGAATCGAGCCATTTTTGATCCAAGCCGAAGAAGGAACAAATCTCGTCTAGATGCCAGTGGTTTTTCATTTGATTCGACAAGGAGGCTATCAATTGGGTTGGTTCTAAAGGCTCCTATAGCCAGTCTAATAAAACTCTCTTTCGCCGATCCATAAATTGTGCATCCGTAGTCGATTTTGTTTCTTGTAATTTGGTGGTAAATACGAATGAGTGTACATCTGTCAGCTCCCCAGCTGTAAGACTGAATCATTCGTAGTAAGTTTAAATCTTTAAGACAATTTGTTCGTAACTTATCTAGGTGGGCTTTCCAATTTAGTTTGTTGTCTAATGTTAAACCAAGATATTTGATATGTTGAACTGTTGGAATAAAAGATAATTTTAATATAAAAGAAAACAAAAAATCTAGAGTTGTTTTCTGTAACAACCAATTAACGTGTCAAGATGTAAAAAGTTAATTAACTTTAGTTGATATCTATGTTTAGAAAAATGAGTGTATCACTTTATATTTAGTTATAATTCTTTAAAATTGTAAATGGTAATCGAAATAGTATTAGAGTCTCATATGTATAAAGCAGTTTGCATTTAAATTGTCTTTTTTTTTCTAATCCTATAAATTTAAATAAAATGCAATGGAATTTTTATTGAATAGTATTTATATGGGAGATGTGTGTGAACAGCCGTTACTTGTATATGAGGTGAGGAATTAATGTGTTTTTTAGTGTTCGTAACAGCTTCTGGTCATCTTCAGACAACCGGTTTGAACAAGTGGTAGAATTTACATAAATATATTTATGACCCTATCTACACTACCGTTCCGAGACAACGTTTATTGCCTCACGTAGTTAAAAATTAATTTATTATTCGTTTAATGGATAGGGTGAAATGTCTTCAGATTAAATCCTTACTGTCATAAGAGCAATACTATATAGATCTATTGTATTTATTTATTTTATAGTTTTTTATTCTCTTTTGTTCTAAACTTATATTTTGCATGCTAAAAAAAATGTTATTGCTTTCGAGCTTAACTTAAGTAACGGAAGCTGTTTGATCGGTCTAGAGTAGAGAACGATCATTTTTCATGTCTCCGATTTCAAATACTCCCAGATAGAAATCTGTTTCAGACATAAGGAAAAATGTTTAATTCCTTTTCGGTCTGTCGGTTGCTAATTTTTTGCGAAACAACACATCTTAAAAAACTACTCTTCCGATTTTAATGAAATTTTGATGGTAGATTATAATTAAAACATTGTTGGCCCCATTTATGTTTCAGCCTTCTGCAATTTGTTTTTTCTTCAACATGCGCGATCCCTGTGTGGTATTAAATAGACAGTTCTATATTTAATATAGAACGTATTTTGAAAATAAACTAATAAATTGTCACTTATTTTTAATGCAGCAAGTGTAGTTTCTATGAAATCATAATGCTTACAGCCAAAATGTTATCTATTCTACCAACTAAAAAAAGTTTGATACTTATCAAAGTTGTATACTCATTTTTATTTTTTATCATTAATCAATCATCATCAAATGTGTGTATTGGAGTGTTTTAATTAGGTATAACAATAAACTGAATTAATTATTTAATAAATTATTTTTTTATATTTATATTGGTTAAGAATAACCTTGAAAAAGTTTTATAAATTAATAATTTGAATAGCTTTTAAATAAAATAATTATTAGTTAAAAATTTGCGTCCGCAGTTTATGTATATAACCTGCTATTATATTTATTTATTTTATTAAATCTATTATATAAAAAAAAAATGTTTAGTATTTGTAATAAATAAATATTAAATCACCATAAAAGATTTTGAGAGAGGTTCAGAGAGCTTAAAAATGTGACCATATATTTTAATTTATAGCAAAATCAAATTATATTCGTGACAAATTGCTATTATTTTTTTTTATTCATACTTATTATTAATATATATAGCTTTTTTGTGGTATTAAATTATTTTTTATTGTTATTATTATATTGTTGTTATTTTAAAAGTGATGTTAACTACTTGCCCACGGCATCATCTGACTCACATTATCCTCTATTTAATTTAGATTCTTTTTAAATCTAACGCTATTATTCCGGACATACTTATATAATTTGTTTATTAGTTATTAATTTCGCAATTATCCAATATCCATAAATTTCTTCTAGGTGATAGAATACAATTGATTGTGTAAAATGAACGTTCGAGTGTAGTGTTTTATAAGCTTTGTAAGAGGTACTACGAGATCAATGGCGAATGCATTTAATTTATTTGGACAGTGCGATGTTGAATGGGTCACGATTTAGAATCTCAGTGTATAGGAATGTGTTCATGACATATCACAACATTTATACCTTCTCCTGCGTGCGACTTTCCTTCATTTTGATTGTTTATATCCTAAGTCCTTAAACGAACATTACTTATACACTGAGCATTTTTCACTTACCTAAAATATTATAGTTCGTTGTTTTTACTGAGATTTTGTAAAAATCAAACATTATGAATGGATTGTATCACTTGTTAAAAGAAGTTGTACAGAATTAGTACAGTGTTTGAATTAGTACAGTGTTAATATTTCTTTTAACAAGTGATACAAACCATTCATTAAGAAATATTAAAGATATTGAATTGCCTATTTGTGGACAATAATTATTGAAAGAGATAATTAAAATGTTATTTATTGAAGACATCTCTGACTTGATTTCATTTAAGATAATTCCTTTAAATTGTTTTATGAATAAAAGATTAAATGATGCAAGTTCGTAAGTTTGTTTCCTTTGATTAGTTTAGTTTAATAGTTTAGACCCTTTAAGGAATTAATAAATACAATTATTATCATTTTATCGCATCTCTAAACTAAATATATTTCGCCCTCTCTCAATGCATATTCATTATAAACTGCGAAAATACAATTAACTTTTTACGTTGTGAAAATTGATGATAAAAATATTAGGAATATAATGTTTCTTCATCAAACGATAAATAATTTAAGTAATATCAAATATCAGTAGCCAGTATTAAAATAGAACTAACATAGTTAAATGAAAAACTTTTTTGACAAAACAAGCAACGAAATTATAGGTAACCCACTGGGAAGATGATTTTTAAATTGTATATCACAATACAGTCATATGATTACAAAGAGAATTTGGCGGGAATCATTTTTAATTTGAATTTCTTAAATTGACACTGTAATACTTTTTTAGCTCTCCTGAATCCTATTTGTGGTTTATATTTATTTGTTCTTTTGATATGTAAAGCGCTTCTAAAAGTAATATTTTATATTGTTATTTTCTCTGTTTAATATTTTTGTGTTTTCAAATTTGAAGAGTCAATGTTCAAGACGTGATAAGTTAATTGTCACCGCCGTTTATAATGAATAAGTCCTGAGAAAGTGAGAAATATATTTAGTTTAGAGATGCGTTAAACCAAATATACTCGTATTTATTAATTCCTTGAACTGTAATTTCTGAACTATTGAATTAAACGATTAAATCTCTAACTGATCTTAAGACCAATCTTTAATCTCTCTCTGATCTCTATTTGATTTCAGTAAAAAAAGAAAGTTTGAATGAAAAGAGTAAATCATCTCTTTCTTGCTATCAATAAATAATAATTCCCGACGTGATTTTAAAGAAGATAATAAAGAAGTGGGGATACGCAGATAGAAGGACCTATGACCTGATTAAATAAATTACTTTTGATTTGAGAAAATGTAATAAAAAGAGCTTTGAAGTGTGTGAACTTTAATTAATAGTAGAACCTATATATAACAAAATTATTTGAGAAAATGAACGAACCTCTAATATACTTTGCTGTATTAGTATGAAGGAATCAAATTACGAAACTTCTGATTTATTTTGCTATAGAAATACTGCAGAATGAATGAATGCCTAGTTTACCCCCACCTTGTACTATTAGTTTGTCATTAAAATCTTGTAAAATATGTAGCTAGTAGAGAATTAACTCCTTACTATGTGGACACTAAACACTGAAGATAATATAAAATATCAAAACGTAAATATAAAATATTAATATAAAATTGTTATGAAAATATTGTTGTGCTATACTTTCTACTAATCTCTTGAGTTATAATTAAGAAGTGGTACCACAATATACAAAAGATAAATATATAAATACATCTTGCGACTTCATAACTCACTTTTGGCTTCGTAAATGAGTTAAAATAATCATTTTAAAAACTAATGTGAAACTAATCATTTTAATATAGGTAGTTATATAGAATACTGTTATTAAGAGATTAAAACTAGAAGTTATTATGTTCTAGTGGATATGAAAAATGTACTATTGTTTGGTTATTTTAGTTTATAAAGACTGATGATAGCTTTAGTCAGGTTTGAAACTTATCACCAGAGACCTTCAAATGCCTTTTTGCCATGGCGCCATACTAAAATGCCACATTTTGCCCATTTTTCGGTAAAAAGCCACATTTTGCCAATTTTTGGTAAAATGCCACACTTTTTGCCACATTTTGCCAAATTTAAAATGCAAATTTTGCATATTTCGGGCATTATTGCACATTTCCAACATAAGTGCATGTGCATAGTACATTGTATTGCATATTTTCGCATAAATATTCTACTTTTGTCTTTGAAATTTCCACTAAGGTGTATATTATATATGATTTTTCGATTCAAACATATATTATCTAGGTAACAAAACCTTTTAAGGATTAGAAGACATTCACTGCCTAACGGTGGAAGTAAACCCCCTGTCCTATAAGCTTCTGCAAGGACAGGGGGTTTACCAGTCCCTACTGGTTGGTACCCTAAGCAGGCTTGTATTCTTGTTTTTCGACTTAATCCCGGACAAAGCTACCGCTGACGATTCATAGAGTGCTGCCCTTATTATAGGATTAAAATGGCTTCGTTACCCAAATGAATGCACAACACGTGCGCATTGGAGTATTACATTAAGGTCATAGAGGGCTTCGAAGAATCGGCACAAGCAAAGAGTGCCCTTAACAACAGCCAAGCCAGTCAGTTGATTGACATTTATCAAAGCTAATTTTGGGGTATTTCCAAATATTATTGAAAAACTGTAGCTCTCCTTGAGGAACTTAAAGAGAGGAGTAAGGCTTGCCGGGTCTTTCGACTCCCGAATTTGAGGCTGTTCTCCACCGTAATCCGGGCTGGACCACTGTGGAGAATGTCACCCGAATCCTGGAAGGGGTGGTGCAGTGTAAAGACGAAAAAGCAAATCTGACCCCAGCTGACGTCGCTGCCCTAAAATATGTTCCAGTAGTGTCGTGCGACGTGGAGACAACGTTTTCACATTTAAAAATGGTTCTTTCCGAACTCTACTCATCACTGGTCAATGTCATTATCATCAATCATTGTCATTATCATTATAGGTTATTGTAAATACCTGTAAATTGTAATAAAGTAGTTAATATGACTCAAGTTGCACGATCGTATCTCCCTTTTACAATGGAAGGGGGGGGGGGTGGAAAGTTGAAAAATAAATGCCACATTAGCTAAAATAAATGCCACATTTGGCCAAAATAAGTGCCATATTGCCACACTTTATAGTGCCATATTTCGTAAAAATAAATGCTACATTTTGAAGGTCTCTGCTTATCACCTAAGCGAAACTAGGATTGAAACTTATCACCTAAGCAACATTAGGTTTGAAACTTATCACCTAAGCAACATTAGGTTTGAAACTTATCACCTAAGCAACATTAGGTTTGAAACTTATCGCCTAAGCAACATTAGGTTTGAAACATATCACCTAATCAACAGTAGGTTTGAAACTTATCACCTAAGCTACATTTTATAATTAGTTTTTCCTTACACCTAAAAAATCCATCCTCAAGATGATCACTAGTTTTAACTGGAAAAGATTATAGCTTAAGTCTTTAGTTAGAATAAGATGATTTATTGAGGGAAGGCTAGGAGGCCCTTACCTTTTTCTTCATGATTACGACCTTAAATTGAAAGAGGACAAAATCCTTTAATACCATCTTACATAAAGCTTATCTTAATTAATTACTTCACTTTATAATATATATATTTTAATATATATGTATAATATTATAACAGTCTAATGATATTTTGAAACAATATAACTTTTTTTACAGTACGTATATTAGATAATAATCTCAAAGTTATAACTATAATCTTTTGTAAATATTAATAATTAGTTAAAACTAAAATTTCATTATAACTTTAGTATTTAAACCTTATACTATTTTTTATTTATCAAAAATATAATTAGTTAGCGTTGTTTAGTTTTATCTACGTGTTGTTTATCTGGTTTTTATACTAGGATATTTTTCATAGAAGATTATTATATGTTTTTGAATAAGAAAATGTCAAGATGTTTAATGATTTTAAGGTGACTATAGGAAGGCAGGTAGGATTAGGTTGCTTTGGTATCGAATTAACCCTATGTCATCACAACCTTCATGCCCCTACAGAATCCCTATTGTATTTCACGTTACAAGGAACAACGAACCATCGCTCAGAAAATGCAGTTGCTTCCAGCCTTATAGTATATTTTACAAAGTGTGAGGCATCTAGACCTGCTATTGCAACACGACCCTTTGTCTCCGGTCTAACTATAAGGCGGATAATTTGAATTCTTCAAGTTTAAAGATTCTTCAGTGTCAATGTGTTGTAAAGTTTTTTTTTTAATCCAAATCTTCACTATGAAACAATGAATCAGGTAACCTTAGTTATTTTTGGTATTTTAATAGGCAACAGTATACAATAATTAAAAATCACAGGGATCTTCTTGCATCCAAGTACTTTTTAGGGTTTTGTAGATGATTAAACATACGTTATGTAATTATTATTATTATTTTTCTTCGATGTCAAGGGCCTCGGGTTCAATCCCCCAGGGTCAAAAATTTTTGTTATTGGAAATAACGACTAGATAAATTATATCTACACTTGAATATTAAAAAAAATACGTGTGGTGTCGCGGGACACCAAGTGGTAACGAAGTTCCTTACATTTTCATTAAATATAAATTATAAAATCACATAAAATGCTAAAGACGTATAAACTGTTAACTACGATTTATTTTCGATATTTATAAAACCAAGTGACATATAATTTGACATAATATAACAAAAATAAACAAAACAAGTAACAGGGTTCCATAATAACATTTTTTCCCGTCTTTTTGAAGCTAACGTTTACGCGAGCTTTGCGCGTGAACACTTTTACGGATAACGTTTTCCAACGAACTCAGCCTGGGCATTGGTAAAATGAACATGTGTACCAAATTTCAACTAACTCGGTGATCTTTTACACAAGTTATCGTCATCGGTAGATATTTCGTAACGGATTTCGCGTGACGGTGATTTCATGACGGTTATTTTGTGACGGTGATTTTGGTCGTTTTTTTCGGATTCACTCCCAGGCTCCGAACGTGCCATAAGGAACTTCGTTTCCTAAAATATTCATTTTTGAGAATTTCGCATACGCATATTTAATTTTTAACTTCTGTATATTTTTCTGTGGTTGGGTCAAATAGTTGCGCTAGTGTTTCAAATTTCAGCTCTTCAGCTAAAACGGTTTTGAGAAGTATCTACAAAACCCTAAAAAGGCCTCACCCAAAAAGTGTCGTCCGGCAAATCACCTCAAATTGCGTACTTCATCCGATACTTGGAGTGGCTTATTCTGCGGACGTAGGAGCTGTAGAGCTAAGTTTAACCTAAATCCACCGCATTAGGATCTTGTGTTGAGCTCCTAAAAATCCACTAAGTAAGACTAACTACTATTCCACATTCAACAGAAACGTAATTTTGTGGCTACCACACAACTTTTTTCTCACAAAAACCACACAACCTCCTTTCCTAACCTTACTGCTCCACAAAAATTTCCTACCAGTAAAAAAAAAAATAAAAATAAATAAATAAAACTTAAAAATAGGAGTCCCATCTACTGCAAGAAATTAAGAAAACAAAAAATAAATAAATAAATAAAATAAAACAAGTAAGGCGCGCTTCACGTAAGTACGTGAGGCGATAATCGCCGGTTTAAATTGATGTATAACATGCCATGGTTACTAAATTTTTGTTTTTAGTCATCCGCCATATTGGCCGCCATCTTGAAAATATTAAATGTGTTATTTTAATAACTGCTTATTCTTTTTCTACACTTCAAGACCTTTAAATTGATGTATAACATGCCATGGTAGCTAAAAAATTGTTTTTGGTCACCCGCCATATTGGCAGGGCCGCCATCTTGGAAATATTGAGTGTAAAAACTCCAAAATTTGTCCAGTTGTCTAAAATGCCGAGATGTACCTGTGTGCCAAATTTAATGTTTCTAGCTACAGTAGGTTATGAGTTGAAACAAGCCACGGACGGACAGAACGACAGACAGACAGATAGACAGAGCCGTTATGTAATATTTCTTTTTGTACTTTGTACAGAAACCTAAAATATCACTTGACATCAGAAATATAAATCTACTTGACCATATTAATAGTAATAGAAAATAAAATAATAAGGAGTTAAATTTGATAAATGAATAATCCTCTTAGGTTTTGAATTGTGTAAAAATAGTTTTTATTTTAATTTTAAACCATCTTTTAATTGAACTAATTCTTTTGAATTAGAATTCTTTTTGAATCTTTCAAGAAGAGGCGTTTCTTTTAAATCGATTCAGGAAGCACCTTTCTAAAAACCAATGCTTATTAAACAAACCCGAAAAATATCTGAGGTGGAGTAGATTATTTTACGTATTATTAGGTTTGTTCCAACCGCCTGTTCCGAATCAGTTTCGGATTAGTCCGTGATTGACATAATGCGCATGCGCGAAAATTACTCAGTTGGAAATTGATTTGAGATTCCGTCTTGTTGGAACTCTCCTGAACTCGAACCAAACTGTTTGATGTGGTAGGTTTTAGCACTGTTATAAAAAAAAACTTGTAGTAGACTCACAGCACACGTGTATTTTTATTGATATAATCCTGAATGCTCTTTTGTTTTAAAAAACAAATATTAATCTTAGTCCTGTTAGAGAAAAAAAATTTCTGAAATAAATTGGATTCTTTCGATATTTGTTTGAAAATGGAATAAGTACCAAAAGTACATCTTGGAAATATGTCCAATTTTTATTTTTTTCAGAAATATCTAGAAAATTTCATTATATGCACAAAAATTAATCATCGCATTCGTACAAAATCATTTTAAAAATAAGATTTTAATCATAAGAAAGGAAATATAATAGGAGAGTGAAATCAAAACAAAAACAATAAAGCAGAAGGTTATGTTTCTGTTCACCATCAATACCAAACTACTAGTCCCTGCCTCCGATCGCTTACTGCTCTGACTGGTACCAAACCAATCCGTGATTCAAACAGAGCGTGGTTGGAACAGCCGACTAACAGTCAGAGTTTGAGTTTGGGCTTCGTTGGAACGCCCTGTTCCTAATGCGCATGCGTCGACAATTCCAAACCAGTTTGTTGTGCGGTTGGAACAAACCTATTTTTTACTTATTTTGTATCTAAAATTATAAACAAAAAGCAATTCTTTAAAAAGCTATAATGATAAATAAGATTTAAAGATGGTATAAGACTGTGATAAGATAATTATTGTTATCGCATATCAATGAGTAAGTAAGTAAACAAAAGAAAAAAATGTATATCTACGTTTAGAAATACATAAAATTCAATAATATTAATTCTATTTTGTTCGTTTACTTAATATAAATTAGGTTTTAAATTTATAAAGATTTAGTAGTTCTCCAATTTTATGTAGCATAGAAAACGGTTTTCATTTAAAATTTAAGATTCAAAAGTTGGTAGTGGTGGTTAGTTTCTTTGAAACGTGGAGGTTTCAAGGTCAGTTCGACGCGATGCCTTTCTGCCGCAGCCATGTTTGATTTTCTTCTTCTGCTTTTTCCATAAAACTGAGGTAAATTATCTAATTTATATTCGAATTAGGATTACATTGAGTTAAGTATTGTCAGTCTTCATAATACATTAAGTTTATCTGACCATTAAGTGTTAATATAATATTTAATTGTTGCGCTTAATGTTCGACGAAAGTGAACCCGAATTAGATTTAAACAAAATTATGTGAAACAGTTTTTTTTTTTTTCTTGTTAGACAAGAAGTCGTATTTAATATCTTATCCTTTGTACCTTTATTACTATTTTATTTGATATTTTCTGTTTATTATTTTTCGATTGTAATAATCGATAGTTTTTTTACTCTAAATTAAAGATACTATTGCTTATTTGATAAGTAAACGTAGAGACTGATTTTCTTTTCGTTTAAGTGGCGGCCATATTTTTATATTTTTTAACCCTTTCGTAAAAAACCTTAGTGATTTTAACCAGTTGTGTTATCATATTTGCCTTTTTAACTAAGTTGTTGTTTAATTATTATATGTATATACTTTACACTTATCATTAACATTTTTTTATCATTATTATAATCTTCAATTAATTTTCTTTTCTTTTATCTAATTTAAATATCCCTGTACTTTTGCAATAATTCATAATAATTTATATATTTTTTATCTAATTATTATTAATATCGATACTTATGTGATACTTTACTTTCTCATAATTTATTGACCGAGCGTAGCGAGGTCTTTGTTTTAACTCGACCGTTTGACATTTCGTCTGTCAGACTCCTAAATGTACATCGACTGTCTTTGCGAGGGAGGCCGCAGGCCGACCGAGCTGTGGTGTGGGGCGGGGGCGCAACTACTCATTGTACGTCAGATGGGGGAGGGGGGGTAAACATTTACTGTATTTTAAGGCGCCACTGCAAAAAACAAAAAAATAATTATACCCCGCCTCTTGATTTTCGGAAAAATTTCGAGTTGGTAATGTCAAAATCGGTTAGGAACCTTAAAAATCGCTTGACCAAACATAGGGTAAGGGCACTTTTAAACCACTCCTTAAGGGTGAAAATCGGCCCTAAAGGGTAAAATAGAGTGTTATTTGGATTTTTGTACTGATGGGTGTGTTTGTCGTAAAGGCATGCAGTTTTCTGAAAATTGTTAAGGTTATAGTGTATTTTTAGGGAAAAATTCTTAATGCCGGGAAATTTTCAGGGAAACGGGTTTAATTTAAACGGGAAATTGTCTACGGTCAAAAAGTGAGTTTTTTTAACACGTTTTTACATATATCTTTTGAAATAATTGAAAATTTCAAATTTTTTTTCAAGGCTTTTGTAGACCCTGAAGAGGTCCATAGCCGGTAACGAGAACTTTTTTTTTACGTGCACCCCCGCTTAGGGCCGACATCGGAAATATTTTTTTTCGCCGATCAAAAAACCGGAGATATTTGGTACGGGGTGTCGTATATCGTTGGAAAGCCCTTTGGAAGTGTACAAAAGTGATGAAAAAATATTTTTAAAATTTTCACGTTTCAGGCCCTTAAAAGCGAAAAAACACTTTTTACCACTTTTTTTCAAACGTTTTTCTACATGGTTCACGTATCTCCTCCTAGGGCTTTTATACGACGCTATTGGATTTTTGAGCCCTAAAAGCCTATGAAATGCTGCTCCTGGCGTTTTGCTTTTAAACTCGATGGTACAATTACTTTTTGAGATATGTTACATTAAATTCCGAGGTACAAGACGGTACATAGGTGGTACTTACGGTGAAAAAAAAAGTACTCTTTTATTCCGCTTTGTATGCTCTAAAAATGTCATGTTCAAGGGGTAAGCGCAATCCTTTTTTTTTAGTACCTCTGAGACGGGGAAGTCGAGTACCTCGGCGAAAAACACACGAAAATCGTGTTTTTCCGAAATTTCGAATTTGACCTTCTGTACCATTCGCAATTTTAATCGGACGGAGTTCAAAAGGGTACCAAACTTTAGGTCAAATTGTCGTGTTTAAGAATCCGTTATGTTTTTATATTTCCGATTCCTACTTCGGGAGCTACGTCTATGTGAAGGACGTCCTCCTTGAGTAGTCGCAACTAGAAGGGGACGTCGTACCAATTCGACAGAGGTATTGTTGGAAAGGCCTCTAAAAATGTACTAAATGTGTAAAAAAATATTTTCGAAAAAATATACTAGGTTGGTACTTTAGTACCCTTTTGTACTTTTAGAGTGCCGGGTAGGGGGTAGGTTACCCCACTGTGGGGCTAATAGCGTCGAGGGATTTATCAGCACGACAATTTCCTTCAGTCAAAAGTTGCTCTAAATAATACTTGAACGCACGGGACCCTTTTCGTACCTGTACCTTTGTGGATTCGGGTACAGAGGTACTTTTAGTGCCACGGTAGTTGTAGGGCGCACTCTAAAAATAAAAAAATAAAAAATTGCAGATTTGTACTCAAAAGTGTGTGGGTTTTATTGCCTTTGTACCCATTTTATTGAAATTTATTTTTTATTTCTACTTATTTTTGTATTTATTGTACCGGTTTGGAAAAATCGGTCGAAAAACACTACTTTTTAGTCTTCGTACTGTACCGTTTTTTCATTTCATAGGATTGGACTGAAACTCATATGGTACTTACTACTTTATGGTATTAAAATGTACGTGAATGGAAAACCTTAAATTTATTAGTATACCGGGTACATGAGGGGTACAAAGTTGTGAACCTCTGTTAAGGAAAATATAAAAATAATAACTGGCCGGCCGTGTTTGGTATCGTTGGAAAGCCCTTAAAACGAATTTACAAAAGGTACAAATGTTTATATAAAAAAGTCACGTTTCAGACCCTTTTGAACGATAAATAGTTTTTCGGGCTCTCAAAATGTGCGAGGTGAGTCCACTATTCACCACTTTGCCCCTAAGATTATTGTGTGTACAATTGATTTTGAATTTGACCGCCAACATTTCTTAGAAATCTGGTGATTTATCGATTAATACTAATAATTTAGTAAAACTAATTTCTGATTATTGTATTGTCATCGGAAATACATCATCTGTTCAAGTTTCAGCTTTCTAGGTTGTCGGGAAGTCTGTCAAATTTACGTTACATAATTTGCCGCGGACATACAGGTCAAGTTAATTAAAAGCGTGTAAAAATACTTAATAACCACAAAAACCAAAAAAAACATATAAAAACAAAAAAAGGGATGTAGAGGGTACCTCCCCGAGAGAAATTTTATGTCCGATGTCCCTGGAAAAAGTGAAAAAATTAATAAATTGCAAAATGATTTTACACTGACTAAACGTTCTACTTACTTCCTTACTCGCACACAATTTTGAACCTAAGCTCAAACCCCGATTTGATATTTTAACGAGCGAGGTCTACTGTTCACAGAACTACTAGTACTAGTGTAAATAGAAAGTATTGAGATTGGTCTGTTCAGACGCATAAACCTAAACTATAGGCCTGATGTTGATGTAATTTGGCGATAATATTATAGCAATTTTTTTTTTGTCTTCGATTTCCAGATCATTTGTTTAAGATATCAGGAAACATTTTCAGTTTCGTATAAGATACTGTTTGTCGTTCAATTTTTGCGAACCAAACGTCTTATAAACTAATCGTCTGATTTTAATGAAATTTTGATGTTAGGTCACAGTCAGCCCATTGTTGGCCTCATATTTTTTTCAACCTTTTGCTTTTTCCTAATTAATTTTCTTTCACAGGTGTAAGAATTGTTTTATTTTCACCTGTATCCATTACAATAAGGTACTCATCTTATTTTTAGAAATTTGGGTGGGACAAACCATAATTACTACTACAATTCCTATTACTTACTACTACGTTCGACATAGAACGTAGTCCACAGATAGTTCAAAATTAATTTCACCCTTAACTTGCTCTTTAATTTTATTCATGAAAAAGAAAATTATTTTTGTCAGATTTGATAAAAGGGGTAAAAATTGAATAATTATTAATATTTTTTCATTTATCTGTTCTTAAATATTTGTTTGTTAATAAACCTAATAATGATACATAAATAAATAAACCTAATAAATGTTTATTTTTGTTTTAGTGGCTTTCAAAGTGCGTACAAAACAGTGCTTTTCTCTGACTGTTAACCATCTTAAACGAATCAGATGACTTCTCATTGAATCGCCAACAACATACATTCTTCTATTTCTTGAGTGATGAATGACGAAGGAAACGTAAGTTTTTTTTTATTACTTTCCTACTTACATGTGTAGTAAGATCCCTCCTGAGTGTATAATAGATTTTTTTTTTTTTTTTTTTTTTTTTCCTCATTGAAGGGTTATTACCTATATTCTTTCTGGCCAGGGTGGGTGAGAAATATGTATGTGATATTTATCCATTGATCCATGTAGGATTTCTTCCACAAGACCCGTTGTGATTCAATAATTTTTTTAATCAACCTTTCGCTGTCCGTTTTTCAGGAAAAAGTCAGTTTCTAAGTGTGCGTAATAAGCTGAATTATAATGTTTAAGACCGGTTGTTTGACCAGTTATACACCGGATGTCTTCTGCTTTAGTCTCTATATTTGTCTTAAGTATGTCAAGTCTTTACGATTGAGAATTCGGCTACTTTTACCATTTTTAAAGCCCAATGTTTGTAGCCACATAGGTTAAAGTTAATAGTATAAACAACCAAACGACACTGCTTTGCTGTTTTAGACGTGCAATGTTTTTATACCTTAATGTTGGTTTTCTTCAGTCCGCTAGTCTACCTTCCACTTCCCCAGAAACTTTGTGTTATGTAATAATTATTTTATGGAACTTGACTTAAAATCTCTTTTTAAATGCTGATGGGGGGGGGGGACTTTAAATTAAATTCTTAAATGTTGGTGCAATGTTCTTTTCGCATCTTTCTTAACACCATGGCAAAATGAGAGAATAGTTATTTATGTAGCTAGGCAGCAGAATGAAATTTTACTGACGAGTGATTAAGTTAGTCCCCAAGCCGGTGGCGAGGACGAGATATGAATATTATCTGTCGAGGCAGGTAAATTACCTAACTGACTTTGCTGCCTTGTTAGAATATTTTATCTACTCACGCTATTTAAATAAAAAGTGGAAGCTTTGGTATACATATTTATACATTAACAATATAACATTCCTTTTTAATAAAACAATTATAAAACTTAATTTAAAGTAACAGGAAATAAAATGAAACTAAACACAAACATAACCAGATGTTATTATACGGTCTGGTAAACAAACTGTACTTTTCCTGTCTAGCAGGGAAATATTTCCCTGACTGTTTTAATTCCTTTCTGCCTATTTTTAATATTTTAATGACAAATTAAGGAAACTTTCTAGTCTAAAAACAGTTAAGTAATGCTTAATTTTGCTGCCGTGAATTAATGCATTCCCCCCCCCCTTTTTTATCTTTAAATATTTAACTTTGAAATTACCAAATATATGTATATATAGTTGATTTTCTCTTTACAATCTACTTTGTGAGAAATTAACGATACCGATGAAAATCAGTCATAATCAAAAATATTTTTTAATTTATTCACTGACGATTAAAAAAAAAAAAAAAATGGTGTGATCACGACTAGACTAAGGTTTATTGTTACTTTTGTTAGAAGTATGATATTTCTTTGTCACTAAATAAATTGGACTAAGTATCACTTTGTCTTAATAGTGATGTTGACAAAGGAATGTAAAGTCTACTGGAAATGAAAACAGCATCCTACTAGAGCGCCGGATTCTTATGTTTTACCCCCAGTAGATATGGATATGGGTATCCACAAAAGTGGATCGAAAAAGTTGTTGAATTGTACTAACTTTGACATTTATTTTTTAATTCCATAATAAATATTTTGAACATTCCTTTTTTACTTCTTTGAAGATAAGGTATTTAAAAATAAAATTAACAACACGGTTTATTATTTTACATGAGCGTTATCCGTTATTGTATACGATATATTATAAGCGTCTTTGAAGGTCATCTTGAACTATTGTATTAGATGTAGCATTATAATAATATATTAGCTGGTAGATATGTCTTAATAAAAAGCAAGTTTCCGTTAAAGATGTATTAAATGCGTTCTAGTTAAGTGGAATTATTGGATTCAAACTTAATATTGATTTTTCACTGTACGCTCGAATCTTTTGACTACATTCCATGGCATCTTAATATTCATAATCTAAATCTTATTTAAATAATTCTGGCTTCTTCTCTCCGTCTGCTTTTTATAATTAAGGATTATTAAATTTAAAAGAAATGTATACCTCGATGTGCCTTTCGCAACTATAAATATCAAACTTGTCCAGCCTAATCCTTAAACTTGTTCTGACAGTCTATGATTTAAAATTCTACCTATTACACTTTGAAATGTTTTCTAGAATTGAAATATCATTCGTTAATTTTCTTAAGGCTATCTTAGGCGTCGCATCGCTTGTCATTCATTCAAATGTTCAAGAGTGTATTAGCTTTGGAGGAATAAATACAACCACACTCTTATAGCTTCCATGAAGACTGTAAATATTTAGACTCTGGCTCGAGAGAGACTTACACACTGAAGCACCTTCTTTAAACTAAAATATGTATACATTTTTTATTGTTATTTTTATAGTAGGTATTATAACAATCCAGGATGTACTATGATGAAATAAACATATTTAAAGAATGTGATGTCTGAATTAGAATGCCGTTAAGGATTAATAATGTTGTTGCAATTTAGATTGATAGAAACTTTATTTATATATATATATATATTTTNTATATATGGAGTTGAGTATTTTTACAGCTAGTATAGGTTTATAGTATTATGTGTCTTTTATACATCGTCGTTACTACATGCAAATAATTTTACATAAATTAACATCAAACGTTTTAATTATAAGACAAATAAAAGTTAAACTACAACTATAAAGTAATAAAGCATGAATTAACAATATAATATTAAAAAATACATGTGGTGTCGCGGGACACCCGGTAGGAACGAAGTTCCTTACATTTTTTCATTAAATATAAATTATAAAATCACACTGCGAAGTACGTATACATTGCTAACTACTTATACATGGCGGAGTTAGTAAAGAGAAAAAGTTAAATGTAACGAACTGTTTACTTAAGGCAAAACTATAGTTATTTACGCAACAAGGGAGAGAAGTATGTTTTCCGGCTCGAGGTTAAGAAAACTTCATTAGCTCCTGAGGCCGTAAGGCCGAGGGAGATAAATGAGTTAGATCCCGAGGCTTGCCGAGGGAGATAATACTACAATTCTTATACTAAATATATACGTTTTTAATTTAAAAACGTTTAGTTTGTTTTTAATTTAAAGACTTTTTGTATGATAACCTAAAGTAAACTTCCCGAAAAAAAGTAAACAAAACAGCTAAAAAAAACAACATAATACTTAAAATTTACCTAAAAAATACCTTTTAAGTTGGTATGACTGTTTTTTTACTCCCAAGGGAGGGAAGTAACACTTCCCTCCCTGTTATTAGCAATGTAAAGTCTACTTACAGTGCAAGTCGTAGATAANGTTATAAACATAGATAAACATGGTCGTAAAAGAAGTGACGCCAACCTGATTTCAACATCTTCATTACATTAACCATTCATTTTCTACTATTTATAAAATAATTAAGTTGTCATAATAACATTTTTTCCTGTCTTTTGAAGCTTACGTTTAAGCGAGCGTTGCGCGTGAACGCTTGGGCGGATAACGTTTTCCGACGAACTCAGCCTGGGCATTGGTAAAATGAACATGTGTACCAAATTTCATCTAACTCGGTGAGCTTTTACTCAAGTTATCGTCATCTGTAGACTTCGTGACGGATTTTGCGTGACGGTGATTTTGGTTGTTTTTTCGGATTCACTCCCGGGCTCCAGAACGTGCCATAAGGAACTTCGTTCCAAAAATAGTCTGCCAATTAGAGTGGTACATTGGTACATAGCTTCCTCGTGTCCTGTTTCTTATACTTAAATGATTTTATGCTTCTATAACCTTTTATTGTCAAATTTATTTAATTCTCCCCCGATTTATTTAATTTGTTAAAAGTGTTTTGATATTTTACATAAATTAATAATTTAACAATATTTAAAAAGAGCAAACGGTTAAAATTAATCTAAGGCTATTTATGGCTACTTTCGACAAACCATCTACATTTTATAAAATATTAGATGTGCACATAGTTTTATATAAATGTGTCTTTGTGCGTATGAGGAAGAGACATTTATGAGTGTAGACGGTTGGAACTTATATGGGACTTAACAATGGGCTAATTATTACCTACCGTCTAAATTTTATTAAAATCGGACAAGTAGTTTTCAAGATATGTTGGTTCGCAAAAATTGAGCGAAAAACTGACAGACAGTCTTCGGACCAAAAATGTACCCTAATGTCTGAAAAGAGTTTATGTCTTGGAGTTTTTGAACATTTGGGAGAACCTTGATAAAAGTTAAAATTTAAATAAAAATATAAAAATTGATGTCATAAAACATACTACTTACATATTTAAACTAGGTGTCAATGCAGTTGTCTGCTTACAATATTGAGCTGAGCGTCCATTTTAATCCTGAACAATAAACATTATTTATGAACAGCTGAAATCGGATAAAAAGTAGTAATATTTTTAATCAAACAGCATATTTTTCACGTTTTTCTATTTTACCCCCCTCTTAAATGAAAATATGACAAAAGTGAACATAACAATAATAACTGTAAAGAGCTTTCCAACGTCATGCATCATGAAGGGCATATACTGTATTAACTTTTGTACCCCCTACCCAGTACCCCTGTGTACCAATTTGGACCATTTCAGAATTATACCTTCATGTGGTTGGTCACATTAACCGTCCCGAATTTCGGACTGATCAGTTCTGCCGTTCAGGAGGAGTATGCGTCTAAACAAATGCAAAGTGTAGTATAAAAGCTGAGCGAAGCGACAGCTCAAAAAAGTTGTTAGTGATGTAATTGAATAAAGTGACAATAGAATTCAATTAAACGACCTTGAAAGTAAAAGATTATAATATGATTTGAGTTAGCTGGACATACGACGTACAAGATTAATCGCTTCTTTCACATACATTCTTCATACATGCTAAATTAATTAATCTATCGAGTTAATTGATTTTGTTGTTTCTTTTCTCTCGAGCTTTACTAATAGACATCACAGAATAGTTAATGAATGATTCATAGGATTGTTACAATAAAGTTTTTAAAAGAGATCCAAAGGACATCCCTCTCTCGTTTCACCCCAATTCAGTATTTAACTTTTTTTTGTCAATGCAAAGCGTCCTTGCTTTATTATTCTTTGAGAGACATCATTACTATATTTGGTGCCTATTTTTAAACGTGCATCATCAGATAATTATATTGATATAAAAGTGACGCAGTAACATATTTATCAATGCCTTCAATTTATTATAAATAAGTTAAGGTCTCTTTTTAAAAATGTTTTTTTAAAAATCCAAAGTGACCAGACTATTAAAAATATAAAAAAATAAACAAATTTGTTTTTATGTATTAATAGTATATGCAGGAACTTTCTTGAATATACTCTTATTAGGGAAATTTATACTTGCGTAATAACTTTAGGGAACTGAAGTGATCTCTAGCCTCTCTGAAATATAACAACAAACTTTAGCATTAAATTATATAAATTTTCTAGATACTGATTGTCAGGCATTTTTAAAATGAATGACAAATTTCACTGCACTTTGCATATTAAACAATAGTCAGCATTCTAATGTTTGTGTGGTAATAAACATTTTAGTCCAGGAGATGACGTGGAAAAATGTGTCTGACGAACATCAAGCTGTGCACAAATGTTTGGTCAACTAATTAATTTTGTACTCAGTATCATGAAAATCCATTTTTCAAAAAAAAAAAAATGGCGGACATGGCTGCTTTCCAACGGTTTGTTTATTTCAAATGCCTATTGCCAAGCTATATGCCGCAGACGAACACAGCCGACCACCTATTCTTAAAAGGCACTAAAAGATTAACTCGTACTCAAAATTCTAGCTTGATGTTAGTCAGACACTTTTTTTGCACGCTATATCCTGGACTATTTATTTTGTTACAGCAAATAAAAAAAAAAACAAAAATAATATTAACTGTCAAACCTTTTGATTTTTGACAAAATTGAATAAATATACAATTTATTAGTGTACAAGTCGTTGAAATTTATATGTTGATTTGATACAACGCAGAGCGCCGCTAAGTCGCATTTTCCAGTAGACCTCTTTCTCTAATAAGAAGAGGTCATCCGGTATGAAATTTGAGGATCCATAATTGTTAAAATAATGCAAATTTGATGTAGGTTTGCTTTATTAGATTTACAACTTTTATGAATATTATGTGATTGGTATTTATGTAAATGAATTTTTTAATTTCGTATACTTTTTAATAATAACTTGCAGTTTCCTGCAATTGTTTGTTGAAGCGAGACTAAGCGAGCTTCATACATTCAACGAAATATGCATCTTGTCTGTCTGTGTGTAACGTTTACGTGTCCGACGATAACTTGAGTAAAAGTTGACCGATTTAATTGAAATTTGGTACACATGTTCCTCTTACATGTTACTCAGGCTAAGTCCGTTGGACAGCGTGATCCATCCAAGAGTTCGCGCGCTACGCTCGCGTAAACGAGAGGTTCAAAAATTAAATTAGAATTTCAGGACGGGAAAAGATTCTATCATCATCATTCATTCTATCATCATCATTCTATCATCATTCGATGAGATGAACATTATTTTCAACTAATATTTTTAGTAAAACCAACAGCGACACCGCTATGAATTAATAAAGATCTCTAAAACTATTAAAGCGGACCTAAACGTTTACATGAGAGAAAACAACCTTTTTACCAATATCTTACGTTCTAACGTTACGATTTTATTAAAACTTCAAAAATTATTTTTTAAAACAAATTATAATTTTAAAACTTAAAATTGAAACACGCATGCAAAATTTCAATTCGATGCATGCAGTAGTTTTTTTTTTTGGTAGCAAAGTGATACATTTTATATTAATTGAAAAGGAGATGTGTGGTTAGAGGAATAGTAAGAATGCGGGGTGGCTCCCTTACTACTAGCTGCTGTACTACTACTATACCCATTATCTATCAACTCATCATGATTTATGATTATCTATTTTTTCAATATTCAATACATATTTTATTACTATACGTTCGCTTCAATGATAGAGCCACGCGATGCCTTGTTATACTTTCAAATAACTATTTTTTACATGAAGAGATAATTACCGTCGATACTTGTTTGTTCTGAGGATCACTGGACCGGTTTTGGCTATACACCATTATCAGCAGAACAACATAGAGCTCTGTGCGTCGAAATGAACTAATATAATTCTACCTCCATTTTTTTTTTTNTTTTTTTTTTTTTTTTTTTTTTTTTTTTTTTTTTTTTTTGCGCTGTTTTTATGTCTTTGTTTCTTTTAACGTACTAACTTTTATTATGTCTTATAATGTCATTTAGGATGTTTTGATGGTTGATATATTATCTGTTTTGCGGGCTACCCGGCGTGCGGAGGAGGATGCGGTAGGATAATATTAAGTCAAAGGAATAATGTCAGAGGGTGCCGCGGGGCCTGAGGTCACAGGACGACAATTAGAAAGGATCAGTTGGACCTTGCTCTTCGCCACATTCCGACATCCTTACGAAATAATCTTTATCACGCTTGAATTAATTTTTTAAAACTTTTAAACTTTTCCCCCTCTCTTTCTTAAAAAAAAAAAATTAAAAGAATTAAAAAAAAAAAATCTAAATTATTTAAAAAATTGTCACTGAAATATCTATTAGATACATACTCTCCTCATTCAAATCTTTTAATCTTTTTTTTCTAATAAAAAATGTAATATATATTTCATTCACATAAATTATATTTTGAATATGAGAGAGAAAAGAACAGTTTCACTTCCTATGGATTTTCAAGTATTAACATTCAACCTTATCATATAAATACATTAAGTAAATGAGAGATCCATTAATATCCATTAAAGTGATTTATTAGTTTTAACTTTACAATATTCTACGACTAAAAAAAATCTAGGTAGAACAGTTGTTATAGGTTTAGTTATTTTTTTCGGTAGAATCTTGCTTCCAGATTTTTCTACATTTTGACACCCGATATTTTGTTTAAACTTGATATTATGCATGAATAAACATGTAATTTTCTAATTTTTATTGTATACTTCATATTAAAAGCTTGCACATGTAATCTCATTTACTTCTGTCATTAATATGAAATAATAATTACATATCTATGTATCGTTGTACCCGAACTATTCGATGAATAAGTTTTAGTTTTGACTAAAAGTCAATGATTGAATTTGACAATTTTTTTTGTGAAAATCAATGCTTGATTTAAGTGATTATGACAAATATGAGGAGAATAATACGCCTCCTGAAATAATTAATTCGGCACAAAATACAACTAATGAATTAATGTCATCTTAATAAACAGCTTGGTTTTCCGGTGAAATCCGCGTCATGAAGGGGATGAAGTCCGACGTTTCGCTTCCACTGCTGGAAGCATCTTCATAGGGGTGTAGTGTATCGTGGTGTTGACTCGAAGCAATCACAAGATATACTCAATATCTCTTGCTTCGATTCAACACCACGATGCACCACACCCTTCAAGATGCTTCTAGCAGTGGAAGCGAAACGTCGGACTTCAACCCCTTCGTGACGCGGATTTCACCGGAAAACCAAGCTTTTTATTACGAGTCTACCCGCGGAAGCCTACGAACCAAGTTAATGTCATCTTTATCAAAAGAGAAATACGAACTTACATACAGGAAGTCTATTATTCTTTTTTTGTATTTATTGTTAAAATCTAACAATCGTAGATAAAGTACGGTACGCAACTCGTGCGAAAACGACATTTTGCATTGCTCGTGTGATTTTACTACCCTCGCTGTCACTCGGGTGCTAACTCCTCACTTGCATGCAAAATGCTACTTTCCGCACTATTAAATATCGAATGAAACTCAGGGTAAAAAATGCGATTTCTTATAAATAATTTATTAAAATAGAAGACAATATTTTTGTTGTTCATAATTTATATATGGTTTCATAGTTACATAATTCGGGTTTTAGTGCTAGAAATACCGATTTAATTATTTTTAATTAGGGGTAGGATGCATGTATGAATGTATTCTATATTCCTTGTTAGTTAGTAGTATAGTTTGATATTTAATTTCTCTATAGCCTCGTCCATAGTGCCAAAGCAAACTGAGCATTGGTTTCTGCTTAGACTGAGCATGCGCTAAGACCAATGCTCGGCTCGATTCCTCTGTTTGGTTTGGCTGTCTGGATGAGGCTTAAAGAGTCATTTAATGTCAAGGAGTAAATTGACAGTGTTTTGTGTTATTTTTATATTTGTTATTCGTAAAAAACTTAAGTATGTTTTTAACAATGGGTTGCAGATAAATGACATTTTTGTATGACTCCAGATGAATTAGAAGTTATTGCGGTTTATTCAATAAGATATTGTAGGTCAGGTATCAGGTATCTATAGTTTTCTCTTATATATTTGTTTGTCACGATGATCGTGGGAAAGATTCATTGAGTATTTGTCTCCTAACAGTTCACGCTTTGATGGTACTCTCCCATCATACTGTGACCAGGATACATGAAGCTTCCCTGGCAGATCATGATTTGTATATTTCTCTATCACCTTTACTACAAATACATCTCTATCACTTTGTTATAGGTACCTGCTTTTCCGTTGTAGAGCAAATATATTTCACGACTACCATTAAGCTAAAAATACAATGCTTAAATATTCTTTATTAGCTGGTCAAATGTTACCATATTAATAAACACCTATTTGCAAGTAACCTTTCCTATTGCAAGGGAATAATCTCTCTATCTAGATAAATCTAGAGATCTAATAGTCTCTACCAGAAGCAACGAGGCTGGCATGTGAAGGATATGAAAGACTGCGCTTTCACGTATTAAGAGCGGGAGAAATTCCGCTGTTATTAATCCCTTGTTATAAAACCTTTTAACATAAACTTGGAAATCTTAGGGTAAGACTGAGGTAGGTCAAAAGTGTGAGTTTCAGGGGTTGGAAAAAAGGCTCCCCGCCCCCTTACTACTGCTACTACTACTAGAAGTTTATGGTTTATTTAGTATTTAAGTTGACTATATTTTAAAATGATTTAATTTACATAATTTAAACCGCTTTTGAGTGTATTTTTCACTTCAAATTTAGATTTATAATTACATTCTGATTATCTTCTTTTGAAACACATGTACACTGGATTCAGCGTAACCGATTCTTGTTGATCAAGGAGTAATAGGTTTTGTCACTTTTTAGTAGTTTATAATACTCACTTAGAAAATTTAAAATTTTGATAGATGATGATTATGAATATACTTTTTCTTATCTACTATTTATTAAATGGTATATCAGTAAAATGTAAAATAGTCCAGGAGATAGCGTGCAAAATAGTGTCTGACTCTAACATCAAGCTAGAATTTTGTTTATAAGTAAATGTTTTGGTGCCTTTTAAGCATAATATGTGATCGGCTAAGTTCGTTTGCGTGACATAGTTTGGCAACAGGCAAAAAAAAAAAAAAAAGGTGGAGAGCGGCCATATCCTGCCCTTTTTGGTGGTCAATGCGATTTTTATGATCCTGAGTACTAACTTAGTCAGTAAACAAAACAAAGTTTATGATAATTCGTTACTTAATAGGTTAGTAAGTAAAATATTACTCCAAATCTAAGAGGACACCTATTAAGTGACGGAATACCATCTACTTGATTTTTACGCAGACGGCTTTGTCTGCGGGACAAAGCATGGCAATAGGCATTTGAAAAAAAACAAACCGGTAGAGAGCGGTTATGTTTCGCCCTTTTTGGTGGTCAAATATGATTTTCATGATCCTGAGTGCTAACTTGGTCAGTAGACCAAAAATCAAGTAGATGGTATTCCGTCACTTAATAGGTGTCCTCTTAGATTTGGAGTGATATTTTACTATATTTTATTATAATATAGTAATATTTTGGTGCCTTTTAAGATTAAAAGGCACCAAAACATTTACTTATACACAAAATTCTAGCTTGATGTTAGTCACACACACTTTTTTGCACGCTATCTCCTGGACTAAAATTACATATCTCATTATCATCATATAGCTTGGTATTATAAGCCACCAGTTTAGTAGTTGTAAGGTCCTTGTACTAGTACTTAGACAGGTGGGACCTGTAGAAGAGAGTATGGTATGATCATCAGTGAGCTATGTATAAATTGGAAGACCGAGCTGCGGGATCGAACCCACGACCTCGTTCTGGCCTAAATTTATTGATGACCGAACAGATTTGGTAAGTAACCTAATCCACACGGTCAAGCTGGCTCCCACAAGGAAGATTTAATCTGATTCTTAATGAAATGATGAGGGAACGAAATAAGTAAAACACTTTATAACAACTTTTTAGGGTTTATAGTTTTCATAATTAACATTCTTTTGCAATTCTAGCCATTTTTTTTGTTAATCTTCTTGTCTTTCCTGCTCTAGATAGATAATGGAAAGACATATATTTCTAACCTGTGTAATATCCAACTGTATTCTCGTATCATTTTAAAAGACTCATATGGAAGGATTAGAAAAGACCTACATTCAAACAGTATTGTGTAAAAACCATCTTAAAGACGTTTACGACGAAAGCGAATGTAATTACTTCCATTGTACCAGAGATACCTTGACTTTACCCGTCAATACAGTTCAGGTAGGCTGTCATTATCGTTTGTTTTTTTGAACTCTGCTCTTGACACAACAAATAAAACAATTCGCACAGTTCTACATTGCGCGAGATTAGATGCAGTTGCGCAAATATTCTTAAACTAAGAGTTCTCGTATATTAGCCTTCGCTTGTCTTGAACAGAGTTTAATGACTGATCCTTCTAGAATCTAGAATACAGGATCAAAAGATTTATTTTGCAGAAGATAAATCCTTAGATCCTGCATTATAGATTTAACTCAAAAGGAAATCCTTGTTATCAGGTTCAGGGCTACTCCTTTCTATTCTGTAGGCCTCGAAGATGCTTCTATTCCGAGTTTTGATTTTTTAGTTTCGTCACCTCCATCATCTAAATCTTGATTCAGGACTTAAATTAAACCGTTTTATTTGAAACCGTACCTTGAATAAACAAACTATTATAAATCAAAAGTCCTCTTTTATAGTTTCAATAAAGAAAAAAGTTCTTTCTAAGGACGCTTCATTGTATACAAATTGGTTGTTCTAATGTCCCAACAACCAAAAAAATAAACATCTTCCTTTAGTTAGAAACCGGCGTTATTATTTATTATTCATGATTTTTCTTGTTAATCTTCTCACGCCGATCTAATATATATATATATATATTTTTTATTTTATAATTTTCTAAATAATTTTTCAATAAAGTAGTCTTTTCATGGATATCTTTGTTTCTTTTTTAAATGCTGTACAAAATCTAAACCTATGTCAACAATACCTACTTCTGTTTGTTCCAATTCTATCACTGACAATATAAAATGTATACTGTTTTAAAATAAAATTTTATACTACAAATAATTCAGCAGAGAATCCTTCGGTTGCCTGTATCTATTACCATTTTTAAATTAATATATATGTATGTTAAATATAATATTTAAAGAAGAATGAATTTATTTATTCGAAAAAGAATGAAAAAACTTGGGATAAGAGAGCATACATTTTTTAATCTCTCTCTCTCTCTCTCTAT
>KZ654047.1:20972-38991 GCA_001010745.2 Gerris buenoi
CATTTTTTCTTCTGAAAATTACTTTTGTTAATAATTTATGCAAGAAAGTATATTGTTTTGTTTAAAATATGATTTTATAACAATTACAGCTCATTACTCTAAAATTATCAGATTTGAAACTAAAAATATTGGAACTTTTCTAATATTTTAGGTAACGTATGTGACACATAACACATGATAGTAATTTTTTACATTTTACGAATAAAGTTAAATAAATGAGGGTCTCTTACACACTTAGGTTATTAAATTGCTCATTTAGATCGATTATTACTGCAGTAAAACTGAGGTAAGTATTAAATAGTGCAGTTTTCAATGGTTACGTTTGTGACATAAAAATTACGACTTTAAATACAAAAAAAAATCCGTTAAAAAATCAGGATGCATAGAACTCGCGTATAATTGCCTGAATACATAATCTGAATAGTAAAGGGACCAGGATGTATCAAAAATGTCGAAATTTTTTAACTTTTATTTTTCGGCATTTAGAAAAAGCCAAATTGCCAATTTATTTAAAAATGACCCATTACTGCTTTCGCGCTCAAGTTTCTTAGGGGAACCGTGCCGTAATATAATGGTTGTGATGTCACTGAGGTGGGCGTAAAATCGGTGGTCGTCTTTACGGTGCCTATAGATGTCAATTTAAAACTAAAATAAGAACCTCTTGATTCATTACAAAATCGTTAGTTCTCTTCGCTGGTTTAAATCGCTTGTACTCATTTTGAAAAATATTCAACTCTTCAATAAAGAACGTCGCAAAACTATTTCACCGCTGTCATAAAGAGGCATCAGCGCTATTCAAATCTCTGGGTTGATGTTGCAGCTGTCAACGTAGTATATTAAGGGATTTCTTTCTGAGAACCCTTACTATACTCACCAAGAGTTTCTCCATAGAGCAAATAAAAAATAAAAATACAAATAAAATAAATAAATAAAATATTATATAATAGATAATGATATTTATATTCAAAGTAGGATTAGCATTTTTATTTAATAATTAGTAACTTATGATTTGAAATATTTTTAAATATATTTGTGTTACCAAGTTTATAATTAAGATGTTAATTTAAAAATTGTTTTATTATAAAAATTGTATCTTCTTTTGTATATTGTATATTGACAGAGTTCCAAAGTTTTACGACTTGTAAGACATTATGAAAATAAAGAGATTATTATTATTATTAACGCTCCATATACAACCTAAGTTATTTATTTAATACGGTCAGCGTTTGTGACGTCACGACTGCTAGATTTCGGGCGCTATGAAAAAGAAACCAGAACTATTCTAAAGGTAGTGTAAGCATTGTGATCATTCTGAATATCATGATTTTTTTTATGTATCCGAATTCATAATTCCGAATTCCAGGACAATCTGTTTCATACATCAGAGAACAAACATAATATTTGGTCTCTTGTCTGTTGGCGATATGTCTGCCAGTCATTCGGTCTGTCGTTATGCATATCCTAAAATACTAATTATTCGAATTTAGTTGAATTTTTAAAGTAAGCCTTAATTAATAATTAGGCACTGTTGGCCACTGTTGGTTAATATGAACCGTCCAGCCGTCTGCATGCATTAAATATTGAGTAATCTGTGATCTAGAAATTGATGCAGGTCTTATTCAATTATAGTAAAGTCATTATTCGATTTAAATTTAGACATTTTAGTCAAATTAGCCCACAGGTGGATTCTTATTTAGTTCAACTGTCTCTGCACATTAAATATTCAACAAAAATAAAAGTGGTCCAAAGAAGCAAACTTTTAACACCCTGTGGAATCACATTATTTTATGCTCACTATATCTGACTTTTTTTTATTTTTCTTCCAAACATGGAATATGTGAAAGGAAACTATATGATCGTTCTAAAGAACTAAATTTTTTCATTAAACAAATTCCAAGAGAACCAGATTAATTAGGATTTTTTTATTTATCCTTTATTTGTACTTTAAAGTTTACCTCCGTCAAAAAAAAAACAAAAAAAAAACAGTCACAAAACCGATCGTCACAAAATAAACAATAACCCCCAGATTAAACTTAGTTAATAAAAAGAGTCATGAAAATCTTACTTTCTTTAATCCTTATATAATCCAATAACTTTTATTACATTTCTAAGTTACTTTTTTCTTGAGAGGGTTGTATCCATTTTCGAGTAACGTACTTGAAAAATTTCATTTCATTTTCTCTCTGTAATAAAATGGGCCTCTTAAAATACCCAGGAACTTTCCTTTAAGATGGTTTCTCTAAAGTGGACTAACTTGTCTCGAATGACTAGTATCCTCTCACTCTCTTAGAGAGGTTTCCTCTCTAGTATCTCACTCTCTTAGAGAGGTCCCTCTGTAGTATCTCACTCCCTTAGAGAGGTTTTTCTCCAGTGTCTCACTCTCTTAGAGAGGTTCCTCTGTAGTGTTTCACTCTCTTAGAGAGGTTTCTCTGTAGTTTCTCCCTCTCTTAGAGAGGTTCCTCTGTAGTCTCCCACTCTCTCAGAGAGGTTCCTCTCTAGTCTCTCTGTTGAATATCTGTCAATTATTTTGACTTGTTTATCAAAAATTGTTATGAATGTTTTTAGTTGTCATTGTCAGATTAAATCTTGTGTTGTTTAATTGAAATATAAAGAACTTTGTGCGTTCATCGAATATCATTATTGAACATTTAGTGACCGTGACAGGACGATGACCACAGAAGTAGAGCGTTTGGAAAGCATTAAGAGATTGAGAAGAGCAACCAGAACAGCGTTTACGAAACTTAGCAATGAGTTAGACGAAGTTTTAAAATCTATCCCTATAGATGTTTTGGCTGCTGAGGGACTGTTTAATCTGTTAGAACGGAAGGCTTTGGAACTGTGTGAGCTGGATTGGATACGGCTATTCTGAATTATTTGGTTTCTTTACCTGAGGATAGTAGTTTTGAAGAGGAAATGGAAGCAGCAGACAGGAATCAAACCAAATATCATATATTACAGGTCACAGTGAAAAGGCTGATTCCATCTGACGGTGGATTAGATAGAGGTTCTTTAGCGCCACAGTTAATAAGTGATAGAGGTACTAATAAACAATCGTTAACAAAACGCCCTAAAATCGAATTAAAGAAAAGTTTTTATGGTGACCACTGTGTAACGAGTGTAGAAGATGAAACAGAGAAAATCAATTTTATAGAACAAGCTACACAGATTATGGATAGAGGTAAGTTTGACTTACCAGGGTGGGAGTTTACTCATCAAGATGAAATAGAAGTTTGTGAGGATGATACGTTACGTTTAATTAAAGAGTGTACAAAGAGAGAAGACGGAGAACACGTAACTAGAAGGAACATTTTGTCTGCAGCTCACCGATTATACGATCCTATAGGCTTTACCGCACCGACTTCACTACTACCTAAGTTGCTAGAAGAGAAAACTTGGGATAGAAAAGGAACTTGGGATGACGAAGAGGATGAAGATATTAAGCTGGACTACCAGAAAACGAGATGGTGCAAGGGCCTGAATTGGTTGAAGGAGTCATCACGACAAATGGACTGTACAAGTATATAGCTGCGATGACCAACAAATTATGTCAGGAAAGAAAGTAAGAGATTGTCTTCGACGCCGGTTCAGGGATGAGTACCTTGGACAGCTAGCCCTATGGGAAAAAGACAAAGACACTGGCCAATGTGGTGTTAGTAGGAGTAAGAGTAAGGGTACTTACCAACTAAGGGTACTTTTTTTTACTTTAGCACCCGCTATATAGTTATTTAGACAACGGAACATTATACAGAGTAGCATATATTGCTTAGTCTAAATTTCTATTAAGACGAAGGGATATTTATTCCAATGTACGTTGGGACGAATTAATGTCACATTTGTGTATATAACTGTGATCATATCCCTTAGTCTAATAAACTATTAAGATGAAGGAATATTAAATAATAAAACTTCCCCAAGAGTCTCAATGTCTTGGGGAGACAAACACACAAACCTTTGAAACATTTATGGGGCAGAATATTGTTTAAAACTATGGGGGGTGTTAAAGTAAAAAAGTGCCCAATTAAGAACGGCTGCAGGACCACTGACTCGACCAGCACTGAGACTGTATAAACTTGAACTGGACAGACGTGACGATCAAGCAACGGTAAGTACCTAGGCCTGAGGTGTCATTTATGTCTGTCATTTATTTTGACTTGTTTATCAAAATTTGTTATGAATGTTTTTAGTTGTCATTGTCAGATTAAATTTTGTGTTGTTCAATTGAAATATAGATAACTTTTGTGCGTTCATCGAATATCTTTATAGAACACTCTTACTCTCTTAGCGAGGTTCGTCCATAATCTCACTCTCTTAGAGAGGTTCGTCTCCATTATCTCACTCTCTTAGTTAATTAATTTTTAACTTACCCTTTAAGGAATAAAGCAAATTGTTTCTCCACGTAAATTGAAACTGGTTTATTCACAAAGCATCTTTCAGCCTTTATAAGGCAAACCATCAGTGTCAAATTGTGGAAGAAAAAAGAGGTATTAATTAAAAAGATTTAATGAGAAGTGAATCTAATTTATGTCAGAGATCGATGATGTAAGACCCATTTATCCTTTAAATTTATGCACAAATAAAAGAAATAAGTAACAATTTATTTTAAATTATACAAATTATTAGCGTTATGCTAGTAATATATATTGAAATGAAGCCTCTGTACAGGATGTCAGGATGACAAATAACTTGTTTAGATTGTCATCTTGACATAATGTAATAATATTTTAAAAAAGAAATAATTTATTATTGTTGTTTAAAAATATTACAATTGGTTCAAAGAAAAGTATTTGAGGTTTATAATATTAGACCAATAACAGGTTATGGGCCAACAATAAAATAGTAAATTTTTATAACAAGGAAGCAAAAGTAAAAATGGCTGACGGTACACTTTTATTTAAAGCAAAATTAATTGACAACTTATACAAAATTCATTACAAAACTAAAAATGATAACATTGTTATAAAAAATGAATCGGTAAATCAAACTAATTCAATAGATAATACTCAACTTTTGCATGAACGGTCATTTAAATTTTACAGACTTATCAAAACTTCAGAATAATAACATGGTACACGGTCTAAAATTTAACAAATTTATTAAACCTGATAAATCTTGTGAAATTTGCATTAAAGGAAAATTAGCCAGAAAGCCTTTTCCTAAACCCTCAGAAAATAGAGCTGAGAATGTGCTGGATTTAGTTCACAGCGACATAGCGGGACCTATGCAATGCCACTCCATAGGAGGGGCTAAATATTTTGTCACCTTCATAGATGACAAGAGCAGAAATATTTGGATATATTTTCTAAAATCAAAATATGATGTATTTAAAACTTTTAAAATTTTCAATAATGAAGCCGAAAATCAAACCGGTAGAAAGATTAACATTTTCAGAACTGACAATGCCAAAGAATACCTAAGTAGGGAATTTTCTGAATATCTATCTAATGCTGGTATTAAAAGACAATTAACGGTAGCATATAGCCCTCAACAAAATGGTGTAGCTGAACGGGGAAACCGGACTCTTGTTGAGATGGCAAGATGGTTACCTCTATCTAAAAAGTGACCGTTAAATTTGTGGGCTGAACTGATACTAACTGCTAGTTATATTAGGAATAGGTGTCCTACCTCTAGCTTAGACGGATTAACACCCGAAGAAGCGTGGTCAGGACGCAAACCCACTGTATCTCATCTAAGAGTTATAGGCAGTCGAGTTTTAGCGTTAGATTTAAATACAAAAACTGGGAAATTTGGCAACAAAACAAAAGAGTATATACTCGTAGGGTACTCTGAAGAGAGTAAAGCATATCGTTTGTGGGAAAAGGGTTCAATAACTACTATTAAAAGTAGAGGTATTAAAATAATAGAAGAACCTTAAATTTAATAAATAATAATTAATAATTTAATAATAATAATTTTGAATTTGATCTTAATTTCTCGCATGCAAATGATAATAATTTTGTAGATTTTTTCGTTCTAGATAAGAATAATGACATTTCAAATAAAACAACTGAACAAAAATTACTTACTGACCCTAATGTACACTCGGAATCAGATGTGTATCATTCTGAGGACGATTTCATATAATCAGAAATATATATTTCAGGGGAAGGTCCAAGTTCTGTTAACAATACGGAACAAAACAATCTTCATGTTTAAAATAATAACCTCAATATTAAAAATGGTAAGGCTAGAGGACCAGGCAGACCTAAATTACTCAAAACAGGCAAACCAGGTCGTCCTAAAAAAGTATATCAAATACATAAGGCTAAGGGGAACTCTTGTCAAGATCCAACGACTGTAAAACAAGCTATGTCTTCTAACCATGCTAAGGATTGGGCATAAGCTATGCAGTCAGAGTATGATTCCCCTATAGACAGTGGGACTTAGCCCTAAACTATAACTAATTAAANTTAAGTTCTTCATCTGTTTCATCTCTGAACCAAATAATGGAATCACTAACTTTCAGATCGTAAAGTGTTATATTCACAGGGATCTAAAAAACTTAACAAAATTAAACTAAATATTAGGTATTGAAGTTCAAAGCACAAATGACACAATCATTTTAATTCAATAAAGGTACATACAAAGTTTCGTTAGAAATATACAATATCCAAAATTCTAATCCCGTAGCTACTCCACTAGAACAGGACTTCAAACTAACACTTAACCCTGAACGTATAGAAGAAGGGGAAGACGTTGACTCAACCACGCATATCAAGGGTTGATTGGTTCTCTTCTATACTTGGCTACGTGTACACGACCCGACCTAAAACTAAATGCTGAATCGTTCATGAATGTATGAAATGCGCTCTACACTACATGGATGGACTAAGCGCTCAACACCTCGTTCAAGATAAAGGTCACATCCCAGAACCAAATTAAGGGAGGCTTCCTGAAAAGGGGAAGTTAAGTTGTCCTACTTGAGCTGACGATTTAGAAGAATGATGGTACATACAACACCTCTTGAAGAAGGAAACCAGTATTTGCCACCAGATTCATCCTGTAAGGGGAAGTATTGAAATGAAACCTCTGTACAGGATGTCAGGATGACAAATAACTTGTTTAGATTGTCATCTTGACATAATGTAATAATATTTTAAAAAAGAAATAATTTATTATAGTTGTTTAAAAATATTACAATTTGTTCAAAGAAAAGTATTTGAGGGTTATAATATTAGACCAATAACAATATATCAATATACAAATTTACTAAATTACTGTACGCCATGCAGTACTGGAGCTTGAGGAATAATAAATAAAGAATGAGGGTGGACTGTTGTAAATAAAAAAGAACTCATTTTCGGATTGCATCATATATAATGTAGATATGAATAGATAACTTACTAAATTGGTATCGTCATTCCTAATAAATAATAGGGGAGACCTGGGTTAGTTGGCATAAGGGGTAACTTGGCATACAACTTATATCTACCACCATAGTAGAGTCATAGAGCTGTCTTTTAGGAAAGGGAGGGAGCTTGTTTGTCCCAAAGAGTAGAGTTATAAGCTAACTTTTACGAAAGGGAGAAAACTTGTTTGTCCCAATAGTAGAGCGATAGAGCTGACTTTTAGGAAAGGGAGGGAACTTGTTTGTCCCAATAGTAGAGCGATAGAGCTGTCTTTTAGGAAAGGGAGGGAACTTGTTTGTCCCAATATTAGAGCGATAGAGCTGTCTTTTAGGAAAGGGAGGGAACTTGTTTGTACCAATATTAGAGCGATAGAGCTGCCTTTTAGGAAAGGGAGGGAACTTGTTTGTACCAATATTAGAGCGATAGAGCTGTCTTTTAGGAAAGGGAGGGAACTTGTTTGTCCCAATAGTAGAGCGATAGAGCTGTCTTTTAGGAAAGGGAGGGAACTTGTTTGTACCAATAGTAGAGCGATAGAGCTGTCTTTTAGGAAAGGGAGGGAACTTGTTTGTACCAATATTAGAGCGATAGAGCTGTCTTTTAGGAAAGGGAGGGAGCTTGTTGTGGTCCACCATCCATATTATAAGTTCGTTTGAAAAGTCTGCCTTCAACCCCTATAACAACTAGTCATGTTCTAGTTTCTGTATTTAACTCCTCCACGACGAAAAACTCCCAATAATGACCTTATTACCTCCGGAATCCTTACGTACATAAGGTACTAAAGGTATCCTTTCCCTTACCTACATATTTATCTCTGTCCTTAATACAACTTATTTTCAAACCCAATGGATATTTGTTATCTCCTCATCTTCCATTATTCTATCAAACCATAAGATGCTTCCCAGTAATGGGAAAAGTCAAAGATAAGCTACTTCTTCGTAGACTCCTTCCCATACTTAAACTATTTGCACCAACCAACCTGGTCATCAGGATAGCTTCTGGGTTCACCACTCCAGTATCCAGTTTGAAAGCTGTAACATCTCTAATTTCCCACACAGCTACCTCCACCATGGAAAGAATTTTATTCCTTAGATATCCTTTTTCTATATTAAACACCTCCACCACGAAAAGCTTCCACTAATGACCTTATTATCTCCGAAACCTTTTAGCTCCTTCGTACTAAAGGTATTCTATAAAATTTTTGTTATTGCGTCGATTGCCTCCACCCTAGAAAATAAAACAGTCTCTCTTGACAAACCTGTACCCGAGTTTGTAACGATGGTCTCTCCTGGAAACTCAAGGGCATCCTGTCTTTCACTTGCTACCTCATTCTAAGTTCTTTCTCATTGATTAATTTTTTTAGCAAGTTTAGGGACCTCTTCCTCGTCCATCTGCCCTGTAAGTAATAGAGAATCTCAGGGCATTCTTGGACCTCTTCTATATTCCTTCTACACACATGACATCCCTTGCTGGTACATATTCTGAATCATTCACGAGAAACGAAGTTGTCAAAAGACTATTACCTTTCTCTTGTATCAATCCATGTATATATATATAACAAGTAGTATAATTTATGTAGTCGGGTCATTCAATAAAAAAATAGTTACAAGACGAAGATTAGTTTTGTCAGTATAGTACATGTAATATAGTAATAGGTTTCGAACGATTATTAAATTTAGAAATGCGATGTAACGAATCATAAATTTTCATTGATGAGAGGAAAAAATGTTTAAAGTATTGACGGCATTTTATACGTATAACCTTTTTTTCACCATTATTTGGTTCGTATATGTCTTTTTTTAAAAAAATAATCCTTTAATATGGTCAACTTTTGAATTTATACATCTATAAAAAGTAACACAAAAGAAGATTAAGAGCGGAAGTGAAGTAGATATCAATAGAATAATGAACAACTTGAAAGCTTCTCCACAGAATACTGTGAATACTGTACTAAAAACAACTATTGGCAGCATGGTACTGATATTGGTAACTTAGTTGTAACCTATCTATTATATTTTATTTTCTTAAAATAAATGTATTTATATATTATATTTCTCTTAGGAATTATAGTTAGTTGTGCCATTTTATTATAATTTATATTGTACTGTTTTTAGTTGTATTTGAATTTTTTTTTATTTTATTAATTTTCAATGAAACCGAAATACATAATTTTGTTGTAAATATATAAATGTTGACACAATTATTTTTAAAATATATAAACTCCCAATGATTGTTTTAGGATTTTTTCCCTGTTAAGGTATGTTTAACTTTATCTAAATCAGTGTGAGACCCTTTTACCATTACGTGGCTTATGTAAAAAAGAAGGAAAAAGGCTTGCTTGCAAAAGAGAAAATTTACAGTGTACGTCTTGTAAAAGAATTTTTTATACAAGGCTTTAGTAAGTAAAGTTGTCTGCATGTATTGGTTTCTATTTCGGTTGTTTCTCTATTTTGGTTCTGTAGTCGTCTCGTTTTGTCGTCCCATTGCCGTCAGTTCTATTCTGTTCTGTTGTCGTAACCATCTATTTCCCCTCCGGTTGTTGGAAAGAGCAGGTTAGAAAGAAGGAAATAAATGTCTTGACAGCGAGGGACCCTTTCCAGGGCATTGTGTCCTTTCACGTCCTTATCTTTCCCATTCATCTTGCTCTCGGCACCCCCAAGTCTCCAGGTGCTTACGTATAAAAGCATCACATACGTGAAGGGGAAAAGTGCACTCCACCTTTTTATACCTTGTCCGTCTAAAAATGACCCCTACCTTGTGTATTTAATGGTAAGGATACGTTGACCTAAAATATGTAAAAAAAAATGCCCTCTATTTAAGGGAAAGAAATCTTTATTCTAGTATTTTATTTTGCTTTTCTTCTTCCTAGTTGTCCACTGCAACGGTCTTCGGATAAAAAAAAAGTCTCCCAATGATAAATCCTTCTTATCTCGTATACTAAGCCCGTTACGGGATCTGCCATTCTGTGTAAACAAGGCCAGGGTTTTTCGCGACTAATATTTTTCAACTCATACCATTTTTCTTTTTCTTTCATGTAAAGCTTTTTTTCCCCCCTTTTTTTACCACCGGGGTTTATTTTTACGCGGGAAACTTGGTTTGCATTTTCTCGCGGAATTCAGGGCTACAAATGACTCTTTCTACTTCTCTCTAGCTTTTGCCCCTTTTAAAAAATCCGTATTTTAAACATTATTAGAACCTCTTTGCAAGAAGCTTTTCTCTCAGTATTTATTTTTAACTAAAATCAAAACTTTAACTCTGGGGTTTTGGGCTGTTTTGGCTTCTTGGACTTTTATCAAGGATAATAATATATTGGCCAATATCTTTCTTTTTATATATTATGAAGCTTGGGAATCAGATTAAAATAAAATAAAATTATTTGAATATGCATGCCTATTTGGATAAAACATACATAATATATTTAGAAACTAAAAGGATCGATATCAAGTAGTCTATCTAAATATTCGACTGTTGGACAAACCTAAATGTGTGTAGGTTTGTGCAGGGGCACCTGCTTGATGAACGTTAAAAACTATACGTTATTAGATTTACCCCCTATCATGACGGGTTTTGGGAGTCACATGTGTGTACTTTAGTTTTGACAGTTCTTGCAGTTTCTGTCCAGGTTCTTAACTTGTAGCCATATAAGATTCTGATTCAAACTGCTGACATTGATGTCAGCAGCGCACCTATATAGGCACCCGGCTGCCTCACCAAGTGCCTTTAAGTATTCCTTAGGTATCGACATCAATTAGGATTCCACTCTAATGATTGCCTTGATATCTCATTAGCATCCATCTCCACTCTCTGTCGCGGATCTCAATTTACCACACACACGTTAGGATTAATTTTCTACAATACTTTTGATAATTATAATATACTAATAGTAAATAATGCGAGGAAGTTTTGTGCCACAGTGATAGGCAGAGTATTTTCTATTTAGTTATATTATAACTGACGAATAATTTTCATAATACACTCACATTTATTCTAGTTTGTTACCTACATTATTTAAATTATAATAATGATACTCGGTAAAGTTCTCGCGTGACCCCTCTAGTAATTATTTATTAAAGTTTAGTGTATAAATTATTTTCTGTTATATTCTAGGTCCCGGAGATGTTGTAATGAAGTTGGTCTTATTGAATAATGTATGAAGGCTTACAAGATCTTTGCAAGATTACGGAAGCTTAAAGAAGATTTAGAGACTGGCAGAATAAACCTGCGTCAACTCATCCTAACCACCGAGCAAATTATTTACATTTAAATCATTCTTAAATTCAGATTAAGTCGGTTTGCTCTTAATCTAAATCCTACGGTTTCGATTAAGGTTTCGATTTACTTGAATAATAGTGACCATAAGGAGACCATAATTTAATTAAGTCTTATCTCTGTTTCTTTTAATTAATTGTTAGTTTAAGAAAGAACCTGCATTTCTTAATGAACTATCCTAATCCCATGACATCTTTTATTATTGTAATATTATTTTACTATATTACTTTTTTTTAACGAAGAAACTAAATAATAATAAAATAAACTTATTACTATTACAAATCTAATGCAACTGTCATACTTTATAACCATTTTATTTATTTTTTATTTTATTTTATTATTTATTTATTTTATTTTTTCTCATGACCTCTTAATAGCTTCACTTATATCTATAATCTTTTAAGAGATTTATTTGAATTAATCCACAGTAGGGTAGTACTTAAAAATGATTATTGGTNTTATTTATTTTATTATTTTTTTTTTTTTCATATAATATTTTATTTCCATGTTTGTTTAATTTTTTTTTTAATCCGTCAAAATTATTTTGATTTTTACATGAATTCGATTATCAATTTCGTGAACTTTAAAGAGCGCAGATGGTTCAAAATTATCCGGGGCTATCTGCTGGTTATTCTCCATAAACTAAAAGACTCATACAATCTATAAAAATTTCATTAAAATATAATAAAAATTTTTAAATCTATAAGTGGAAATAAATTTATATTTGTGCGCATGTGAAAGAGAAACAAATAGGCGCAGAAGGTTTTAACTTATATGGAACAATGGGTTAATTATGACCTACCAGACAAATTTAATTAAAATCAGACAAGTAATTTTTGAGATTGTTGGTTCGTAAAAATTGAGCGACAAACAGGCAGACCAACAGACAGTCACGGAACCAAAAATGTTCTCTGATATCTGAACTGTCTGTGAAACGGATTTCTGTCTTGGAATTTTTGTAATCTGAGATATAAAATATTTTCGTTCTTCAGAACGATCACATAGCTACCGTTACCTCCGGTAAGCTCGAAAGCAATAAAAATTCCAAGATGCAACACCCTGTGAAGGTTAAGGGCCTGCCAAAGGCCTTATATACAACTTTAGCTCCATTAGCAGTAGGGTAGGGCGGGGCTAGTTGAGCATTTTTTTTTTTTTTTTTTTATAATCTATAATTACTCCTAAACGGTGCATCCGATTTACTTGATTCCTTCAATGTTAGATAAGCAATTTACCCTTCTTTAAATGTCTTCAAAAAATAAAATTAATTCAGATCTGATTTAGAAAATATCATTAATGAGAGAAATGTCCTAGTTGTTCAACCTGCCCCATGGTAGGGGTAAGTTGAGCAAGGGCATGGGGCAAGTTGAGCAATGGAAAGAGTAGGTCTAATAGTGTTAAGGAAATAGCTTATAACTACGATAAAATTTCATTTATATAATCAAATATACAGGGTGTTCCGCATAAGTACCTACAGAGAAAAACCTATGAATCTATATCAAATTTCTGACAAAAAATGTCAATTAACCTTAGGTCCTGTCGACCTTCGTTTACGAGATATATCGATATATATATAGTTCCGATATATTTGTGAATTTTGCAATAAAATGCTATGTAACTCAAAAACTATTATAGCTAAAAAGATGCGGTCTTCACCGTTGGAAAGAGCATTAAATTCCCTTTAAAAAATCTTAAACATTCACCCGTGTAGCTCCATTCGAAGTGAAAATACAACCATTAAAAACTAATAAAATATTTTATTAAAAATGACAACAAAAATATGACCCTCTATAACTTTGTTGTTCGCTTAGACAACATATATTTCTGAATAGCTTAAAAACTACGCCAACTCATGAGCTTTCCAACGACGTAACATATTCTGTACTCTACTGAAGAGTATGAAACAGCAAAGCTAAAATATTGCGAATAATTCGCTACAAAGTTGAATATTTTTTGTTAAATAATAATTAATTCATTGATATAATTTTAAATATCGTTATTACTTAACAAAAAAATGAATTGTATAGATTGCAACTATGTTTAGCAATTTTTTAATGATATAGACTAGTATGAAAATGAGGCTATAACTCTTATTTATCAGAAATAGTGGTTTTTATGCTAGAGACATAAGGAACTGGCTTCATAATAATTTCCTTAGACTTTGGATAGGCCTAAGTGGATCTATTATCTGTCAACAACGCTCAACTGAATATTAAACCCCATGGATTTTTCTCTTGTGGGGCATAGTCAAATTTAAAGTACAGAAGTGCGACGACGTAGCATAATGCTGTACTTTACTGAAAAGAAAAAATAAAGTGAATGGGGGATAGAAACAAGCGAAACAATGTAAGATATAATGAAAAATATTATAACTCATCTTAATTACCATTAAAACACTACTATTTCTGATAAATAAGATTTATAGCCTCATTTTCATACTAGTCTATGTCATTAAAAATTGCTAAAAACAGTTGCTATCAGTACAATTATTTTTTTTTTGTTAAGTAATAACGATATTTAAGATTATATCAATGAATTAATTTATTATTCAACAAAAAATATTCAACTTTTTAGTGAATTATCCGCAATATTTTGCTTTTCTGTTCCATACTTTTCAGTACAGTACAGAATATGTTACGTCGTTAGAAAGCTTATGAGTTGGATTAGTTTTTAAGCTATTCAGAAATATATGTTGACTATGCGAACAACAAAGTTATAGAGGGTCATATTTTTGTTGTCATTTTTAATAAAATATTTGATTAGTTTTTAATGGTTGTATTTTCATTTCAAATGGAGCTACACGAGAGAATATTTAGAATTTTTTAAAGGGAATTTAATGCTCTTTCCAACGGTGAAGACCGCATCTTTTTATCTATTAGAGTTTTTGAGTTACATAGCATTGTATTGCAAAATTCACAAATATATCGTGACTATATATATATCGATATATCTCGAAAACGAAGGTCGATAGGACCTAAGGTTAATTGAAATTTTTTATCAGAAATTTAAAATAGATTCCTAGGTTTTTCTCTGTAGGTGCTTATGCGGAACACCCTGTATATATTTTTTAAGTTTCATCTCTAATGAAGGTAGGTATGAACCCTATAATTGACATTTGTAAAAGATTGACACCACACATACAAGCAGAAGCTGCTGGGTGAAGATCGAGTTTGGGGCCGATTGCCGTAGTCGGGGATGAAACCCTGCATGAGGCGGAGGCGAGAGTAATGAGCTATTGTGAACATCATCTTATCTAGCTATCATTATGATTGGCTTAACTTTTATTCTCAATTTTCCATTACCATATTTTTTCTTATTGGCAGGGAACTTAATAATATGTCATTTGGACTGCAAAAAAATTATTATATAAGAAGGGTAGTCTAGGGGTTTTATTGTTTCTTTTATTAAATATCGCCATTAGAAAGATAAACAGACCGAATCTTTGTGTAAATTGAAGAACTATAAGGAAGATTGCTATTTTGGATAAATAGGAAAAAAAAAGCTTTAAAGTTTGTATTTAACAAAAGTTGATTTATGGGTTTTAATTTATATCCTTCGACAGCTGGAGTCGTTGATTGATTTTTTTTTTTTTTTTTTTTTTCTCAAGAAAGTTGGAAGATGATTTGGAAAGTTAGAAAAATCACACAATGCGGATGAAATCTCTCTTTTAAGAATGATCTCGAAGTGATGAAACTGCCACCTGAGAGTTTTTTTTACACCTTTTCAGGGTAGAATCGATATAAATAAGATATATAGGGTAAAGTAGGGACAGATGCCGCACATTTGATCACTATCCATAAGGTGTAGAAGACGAATGAAAGGTGTATTTATAAAATTATTATTTTCTCTTCACTATGAAGTGCTTTATTTTACTAAAAAAGTTAACGGAAGGTATTATTTTACTCAAAATATTATAGTCTAACTTTTTAAGGGTCTGCTGAAGGTATGGGTAAGACGCCGCATGCGGGTGGCACAGATGCCGCACCCTATTTTAATCAGTAATCGCCATATCTACTAAAAACTAACCAAAACCTAAACATTCAGTTACGGATAATTAAGCAATTTTTAGTTCTAAACAAAGCAAAACTAACCTTATAAATAGCTTAATTTTTTTTTTGTTTTAAGATTTGACCAACACGGGTTTAAAACATATTTCACGGACGAGGGTATGGTGGGACACATTAAGAATTATTTTAATCAGTCTTTCCCTGCAAACTTCAGATGATTTCAGCATTGATTGGTGAGTATTTTCATAAGTTATTTGAATATGTTAAGCCTAAGTTCTTAGCGTTAGTCGCCATGTTTGTAAAATGCGTCCCCTCTTGTACCTTGGAACACAACGCCTCCTGAATTAATATGCTATGTCATTTTGCTACCTTAATATTATAACTTTCAGAATAATAGTTTTTCATCATATGCGTATTGTATCCTATCTTATTATTTAATTTGTCATACTTAATCTTGTTATTCTTTTTAACTTAACATGTTATAAAAAAAAAAAAAGTTTTCCAAGGTACAACAACCTACCCTACGTGTACGGACGAGCGGGAAGTGCATGCATACAATTATCGAGCTCACTACTCAATAAAGATCAATCAAACTTATTTCAATAAATACAAATAATAATTTAGTTTCAAAGTCCTCTTCTAGAAAGCGCTAGCAGCGCTTTATTTATTTATTTTTATTTTAAATATTTTGACTAGTCGGTTCTTCTATTAGGCTTCAGATCGACAAAGATCCAAATTTTTACGGAATTTTTCCTTTATTTGTACATTATACTCTACGTATATACAAAATTTCATAGAATAATGACGAGTAAGTCAATAAATCTATATATCAGTGATAAAATAACAAACATTTTGGCTCATATAATATATTTTGATCCAATATAGGTAGAGGTGTAAAATTATTATTTATGGTTCAGTTTATAATAAAATATACAACGAAATAAATTTTATCCATCTAAGTATCTTTATTATGATAATAGAGGGGGGGGGGGGGGTGCAAAGTGCCATGAGTTAGTACTAGTAAAGGATGATACGATGTACTCTACTTGGCCGGGGCACTGCCTTTTTCCTTATATATTCTTTTATTTCAATAATGTGCTCTTTTATATTGTAATAACTGGATTACCGTGCTTTGCTCGGAGTTTGTTATTTATTAATTCGATGGGTGCGTGAATAGCTAGATGACACAGAGTTTCCTTACGGAATTTATACAAATAAATTTAATGGATATGACGTCATTGTGTAATCGGTTATTTTATAAATTACATTAACATATAACACTTATAAATAATATAATTATTCGGTAAACATATGACTATCCGGTTATATTAGAATAGACACAGACACTTCCCTTAAGTAACTTTCCATTTATATCGCGATGATGGGTGAATTCCAAACGTGAGTACTCTACATTAATTCCGGGTTTGATCCCCGGGATATAGAACCTAGAATGTGGATTAATAAACGTAGTCAGAAGAATGTATTATATTCTAAAAGAAATATAAATTTTATAAATAAGTAAAAAAAAAAATAAAANTGTAATTATGAGTAGGGATTAAATCCTTGCCTTGTTTTCTATTAATACGTCGTACGTCTTCCACTCCCTGGTATTGAAGTTCCTCCTTTATTTCTGAAAGTGGTATGTCATCGATATCATCACACCACACCACTCCTTTAACAATGTTTAGGGTTTGGTGCACTTCTACGGTGACAGGAAATGTGTTGTACTTAGGAAGTAAAAACAACAGTTTATCCGCTTTTTCAGGACTAAAAGTCTGCACAAGCAAAGTTCCATCGCGTAATTTTTTAATCGACTTGACAGGTCCTGATACGTGATTTATTAGTTTGTCAATGACAAAGGGTGAAACTTTGGCCATTGATTCGTCATTTGGTCTTTTTACAACAAGAAAAGTATATTTTGGCTTTGGAATGATTAGGGGGGAAGATATTTGATTTCCAGATCTTGGTCTCTTATTTTTAGATTGTTTACTGATATTTTCAGTTGACATCTCTTGACATTTATAACTTTCAATATCCATGTTAGACGATATTGGAACAGGATTAAAGGCATGCCACTCAGACTGACTCCCAGGGTCAGAGGGCCCACAATGGGCCATGTTGAAAGATTTTATCAATCTGTTTTGTCTTAGTTTAGCTTACTTTTTCAAATTTAAATTAGATGTCAAAATATGTAAACAATGATCAAAAGTGTTTTACACAAGCTTATACCTTTCGCCCGCAGCCGCAAGTTACTCAGAGTGTTTTCAAGCTCGGCCCGCTGCTATAGGTCCTCCTCCTTTCTCCTTCTTTTACCAACTCCAACTATTCTTTAATGATTTTTCTCTTTGGTTCGTTTGTCGATTTCCTTACATTATTTTTAAGTATGCCCTATATATATATATA
>KZ654048.1:5422-19288 GCA_001010745.2 Gerris buenoi
TTTTTTTAGTCGTCCGCCATATTGGCCGCCATCTTGAAAATATTTAGTGTAAGATTTCCAAAAAATATACAGTTGTCACAAATGATGAGATGCATCTTTGTTCCAAAATTCGTTGAAATCGGTCAATTTTTACTCCAGTTATCGTTGGACAAACAAACACACGAACACACAAACAAACTTTTAAAATCCCAAGTCTCTGAAATAAAGAACTCACTGCGCTCGTTCAAAAACCCTAAAAATGTCTTAAAGTAAAGCAACGACACATATTCATATTTTCCCTAAACCTTCCTAATCGATCTATAGACAAAATATCTCTAATATTAGCAGTAAAGTCTTGATTGACTGACTGACAGACTGACTGACTGACTGACTGACTGACTGACTGACATAGAATTAACGTACAGTAAAATCTGCTTAACCGAGAGACTCGAACTTTTTAGAATTTACTCTATTCTTATAGTAGTCATAGATGGCAGCTTACGTCCAAATGGCTGAATAGATTTTAGAGGTTCCTGGGTACAATGCTGCTCAATTCTGCGGGTGATAATTACGGGGCTAAATAACGTTTTGGTAGCTTTATTTGGGGCTTCTACTTAGATTTCAAAATCCTAATTTATTTTTTTGTAAAAAAATGTATTTAAACAAAATTGCAGAAGAAACTACAAACAATATTTTATGTTTTGTCAAATTTCTGTAGGGAGAACTCTTAAAGAAATTACTTTTCAATCGCTGTCAAAAAATACAGAAGAAAAAAAACCACTGCTTTTCTATTTCAAAAATTTTAAGAATTTTCCTAAGTAGTTTAAATCGATTAATAATTTGAGATATTAGCAAATTATCTTATCAAAGTTGAGGGGGTATAGAAATAAGGGGGAGGGATAGAATCTAGATATTGTCACATAGTAAAATAATTTAAATGTTTCTTGTTGGTATAGTTTACAAACATGAAATTTAAAATAACACACCCCGTAGCGAAGCACATGGGTATTGAGCTAGTTCAATATGAAAACATTGCCCCGCGTGACACCAAGCTTGCTCGCTTCCTTGCACCAACGGTCTCGTGAGATCTTAATCATTCATCGAGGAATTACAAACATATGTGTAAATCATGCAAAAACCAATTATTTAAGCTTTAAAAATTATAATTTATTACAGACGCAGAGTGAAGAGGTATAAAATGTGCTATTTCAATAGCGTTAATTAAATAATAACCAAACCGACTGGTAGAAAAATAACGGCTATATCTTTGATTTGCGGAGGAAGGCAGGAGCTGCTGCGGTTGTTTTATCCCGGTTTCTTGCGGTTTGTAGCGGTTCCGCCTCAAATCAACCCTGCGGCATCGAACAACAAACAAACCAAATCTGTAATTCTTCCAGTGATCCTACCAACAAGCCGCTTCAACTTGTTACTTTATTCTTTAACAATGTGCATCACTGCATTGCGATGTATTACAACGAGTCATCACTGCATTGCGATGTATTATAACGAGTCATCACTGCATTGCGATGCATTACTACGAGTCATCACTGCATTGCGATGCATTNTCCACCATATTGGCCGCCATCTTGAAAATATAATGTGGAACATTTTAATACTTCGATATTCCTTTTCTACAATTTAAGCCCTTTAATTGATGTATAACATGTCATACTGACTATAACCGTTTTGTTTAGTCGTCCGCCATATTGGCCGCCATTTTGAAAAAATGAAGTGTGAAATTTTATTAGTTACCTATTATTTTCCTCTTCTTAAGACTTTTAAAACGATATATAACACATTATGCTCACTAAAACTATTTTTTTTAGTCGTCCGCCATATTGGCCGCCATCTTAAAAATATTTAGTGTAAGATTTCCAAAAAATATACAGTTGTCACAAATGATGAGATGCATCTTTGTTCCAAAATTCGTTGAAATCGGTCAATTTTTACTCCAGTTATCGTTGGACAAACAAACACACGAACACACAAACAAACTTTTAAAATCCCAAGTCTCTGAAATAAAGAACTCACTGCGCTCGTTCAAAAACCCTAAAAATGTCTTAAAGTAAAGCAACGACACATATTAATATTTTCCCTAAACCTTCCTAATCGATCTATAGACAAAATATCTCTAATATAAGCAGTAAAGTCTTGATTGACTGACTGACAGACTGACTGACTGACTGACTGACTGACTGACTGACATAGAATTAACGTACAGTAAAATCTGCTTAACCGAGAGACTCGAACTTTTTAGAATTTACTCTATTCTTATAGTAGTCATAGATGGCAGCTTACGTCCAAATGGCTGAATAGATTTTAGAGGTTCCTGGGTACAATGCTGCTCAATTCTGCGGGTGATAATAACGGGGCTAAATAACGTTTTGGTAGCTTTATTTGGGGCTTCTACTTAGATTTCAAAATCCTAATTTATTTTTTTGTAAAAAAATGTATTTAAACAAAATTGCAGAAGAAACTACAAACAATATTTTATGTTTTGTCAAATTTCTGTAGGGAGAACTCTTAAAGAAATTACTTTTCAATCGCTGTCAAAAAATACAGAAGAAAAAAAACCACTGCTTTTCTATTTCAAAAATTTTAAGGATTTTCCAAAGTAGTTTAAATCGATTAATAATTTGAGATATTAGCAAATTATCTTATCAAAGTTGAGGGGGTATAGAAATAAGGGGGAGGGATAGAATCTAGATATTGTCACATAGTAAAATAATTTAAATGTTTCTTGTTGGTATAGTTTACAAACATGAAATTTAAAATAACACACCCCGTAGCGAAGCACATGGGTATTGAGCTAGTTCAATATGAAAACATTGCCCCGCGTGACACCAAGCTTGCTCGCTTCCTTGCACCAACGGTCTCGTGAGATCTTAATCATTCATCGAGGAATTACAAACATAAGTGTAAATCATGCAAAAACCAATTATTTAAGCTTTAAAAATTATAATTTATTACAGACGCAGAGTGAAGAGGTATAAAATGTGCTATTTCAATAGCGTTAATTAAATAATAACCAAACCGACTGGTAGAAAAATAACGGCTATATCTTTGATTTGCGGAGGAAGGCAGGAGCTGCTGCGGTTGCTTTATCCCGGTTTCTTGCGGTTTGTAGCGGTTCCGCCTCAAATCAACCCTGCGGCATCGAACAACAAACAAACCAAATCTGTAATTCTTCCAGTGATCCTACCAACAAGCCGCTTCAACTTGTTACTTTATTCTTTAACAATGTGCATCACTGCATTGCGATGTATTACAACGAGTCATCACTGCATTGCGATGTATTATAACGAGTCATCACTGCATTGCGATGCATTACTACGAGTCATCACTGCATTGCGATGCATTACAACGAGTCATCACTGCATTGCGATGCATTACAACGAGTCGTTTATAACATTTTGCGCTAACAGCAACCTGTCAACAATGTCAATTTTCACACTCGAAAGTGATTTAGCTTATTTTCCTTCAGAGTTCACAACTTCTGTAAATTATCATATAAACAAATAAATATACCGATTTCAAATCGGGAATTAACAATACAAAATATCACCGACAACATAAAATCTTTACTTCTTCAATACATTTGAAAAATAAAAAAAGTCTGTCCGATACATGGTTATACCGTATGGTGGGAGTGATTAAAATTTCCTGAAAATTGTAATTTATCTTGTTGTTATTACCGATAAAAAACATTGTGACCCCCCCCTGGGATTGAACCCGAGACCCTTATGGTTGAAGAAAAAAATCATAATTAGGTATGCTTAATCATCTACAAAACCCTAAAAAGTATTTGGACGCAAGTACTTCCCTGTGATTTTTTTTATTTTTTATTTTTGAGTGTAGTATCATTTTAACGGTAGTGAAGAGTAGATCACAAACATACATCGCGTTTCCAAAATGGCGGCTATTTTACCCCCTAACGAACCAAATAAGTTCCTACCTAATATGCTAAGAAAAACAAAATCAACGTAGGAAATATGAAGAAACCCCTCTAGTAGCCTTCTAGAATGTACTCGATGGGATTTTATTAATATCCAATTCACTCTACTTTTTGCCTTTGCAAATACATGTAAGAGGTACTTGAAAAGAAACCGCTTATTTGAAACGGACGCTGTTTTATCTCAAGTGCAACGCAAACAAGGCCTCGAGTCTCCATCTTCCCGACCCAAGTCTCGGCGCTTGTTTCGTTCTACTGCAGCGGTAAACACGGTGTCGCCCCGCTCACGAATCGATCGGAGAAATCTCACCATTAATTTAAAACTTGTCGCAAGAAGAAATTTATTAGTTACGACCGTTAACGAGGAGTTATTTATCTATTATAGTTTATCTGTTAAAAATATTAGGAAAATAAAAAAAGAAGGGATCGGCCATCACCGCAGAGTCTAGAAATTATTTAGACTTTCTTATACGACTCTGAAAACAACAGACAACAAGTTTTATTTCTCGAGAGACCGAGCAAAAATCGTCGAAAGAGATGTAAAAATTCAATCGACAAGACTTCATTTATAACGAGTAGTATGTCGTGGCACAAGATGAAACATCGGTGAAACTATCTGTGTCGCTGAGTAGCTGCAGCAGACGTTCAGGCCGACGTAACCACAAGGCAGTGGCGTGGCTAACAAATCCGGCCGCGCCGCTTCTGTCACCACTTCAACTCGTCTCCGGACCACAGATCTGTCACCACTTCAACTCGTCTCCGGACCACAGATCTGTCACCACTTCAACTCGTCTCCGGACCACAGATCTGTCACCACTTCAACTCGTCTCCGGACCACAGATCTGTCACCACTTCAACTCGTCTCCGGTTAATTTATCCGCCCAGAAATGTGAAAAACATTTCGGGCAAACACACACACTTACACTTTGACCATTATGTAAACTGATCCACAGTAGTAATGATAGACGCGTCTATATCGAGCAGGATACCGAGATTACCCCCAGTCAAGGTAAGACCCCCGATTTAAATTAATTTTACCGACGGATTCCTGAAATTCAGGGTAAAATACTTGCGTTGGAAGGATCTCGTAGATGAAGCATCCTCTACCTAGGAATCCGTTCTCCCCTAGAAACCAAAGTGCTTGTAACTACAAGGGGGCTTCGTCGCAATATCTTCTGCCAAAGTTTTCAACTCATTTCTTCCAAATAGCATTTCTCGACTCAATTACTTCCCATATAAATTTATATTAAATTTAACGTTAAATTGTGCAAAGATTTTTTTATAGTTGGAATAAATGGTATAAGTGAGGTTCTTAAAAATATTATCCTAAGCATCATTAGAAGTTATACAGGACATTTATTGTTAACGTTTTTTTAAATTCACTGAAGAATTTGTAGGGTTAATTTATAATCCTACCTTAATAACTTGTTTTAAATAATAATAAATTACTTGTAACTTGTCAAACTAAAATAAAATATGAGTTCATTCTCTTTCTAGACTCAAACGAGTATTGTTGTGTAGATAATATTAACCACTGCTCCAACAGGGGTTATGGGCCGATACGAAACATAAAGAAGTGAGAATAAAAGAAGATAGAGAAGGTAAAGAAAACTTAAGTTAAAAAAAATCAAATCAAATCAAGTGAAGTGAAGTGAGAACTTACGTGTTCCAACATTTGATGGAAAAAATTTCACAGCGTGGAGATTCAGAATCAAGTCTATACTAGCTGGAAAAGGAATAAGCGATGTCTTAGAAGAAAAACCTCCTGGACCAAGAAATACGAACTATGCTGACTGGAAAAAGCGAGATGCGAAAACGCAACTATACTAACCTGTAGCATGGAAGATGCCTATGTGGGAATGATTCTGACATGTAATACGTGTAAACAAATAATGGATACGCTGACATCACGATTTGATGGTGACGCATCTCGGCGTAGACTTGAAGTAAAAAATGATTTGGCACGTCTAAGCATGAACAAAGACGAAAATTGGAGTGATTATTTAGATCGGGCTGAACAACTTTATTAGCAAGTTAGAACTTTAGGCGCTACAATTGAAGACGAAGAAGTAGTTATAGCTGTGTTACGTGGATTACCAAAAAAATATCATCACATAGCAATCCAATACGACAACGTACCTAAAACGACAATAGCTGCTGTAAGAAGGAGTTTTAAACTGGATGAGGAACGTTCAAACAAAGAAGAAACGGAACATGATCCTTCTGCGTTTAAGGCTGGACCAGGACAAGGCACTAGCGAGAAGAAATGTTTTATTTGTAACAAAGCTTCACATATAGCCAATGATTGCTGGTATAACCATAAAAATAAGAATCATAATAAAAATCGATTTAAGATAAAACCAAAACCGAAAAATAATTATAGAAACCATGCTAAGACAGCCGATGACGATAGTGAAGAATCGTGCGAAATCGCTTGGACAGCAGGACAAGAGATGGAGACGGCAAACTGGATAATGGACAGTGGAGCCACAAGCCACATGACTAGTGATCTTTCAATAATAAAAAATGTTCGGGAAAAGGTGNACTAAGGTGAAGAATACAGAAACCAAAATAATAATAATAAAACAAAATGGCGTCATATTTCTTTGCTTTTTAAGTTTCATCGCACACCTATTACCCCAATTTTGAACCACTTCCCGTAATTTAATCTTCCCCAAATTTTGCACATAAAAACAACTAAGGTGAAGAATACAGAAAAAAAAAAATTGTTTATAAGACCAGTTTTCAAAAATGGAATTTTTATATTAATTATTTATGTCTCCGATTACTTTCTCGTGTCACTGTCAGTCGGTCTGTTGTTTACATTTTTGTAAACCACAGATATATTGCTTTTTTTCAATTTCAAAAAATTCCGGACTGAATTCCGTTTCAGGCATAATTAGTACAATGTTTTAGGCGGCTTTCACATTGCGTGCGAGACCGAGCGAGGCCGATTCCGCTTGAGTAACAACTACATGTATTAGCATGGGGCTATTCACATTAAACGCCGAGCGAGACCGAGCGTTTTCGGTCGCTGAAAACGCTAATACAGTTGTGCGGGGACTAGTAGATAGTAGATAATCGGCTGGTCGGCTCGGTCTCGCACGCAGTGTGAATACAAAAAACGCTCGGTTCGGCCTCGCTCGGTCTCGCTCAGTCACGCTCGGTCTCGCCCGCAGTGTGAAAGCCTTAATGTCTTCAATAGGGTTTCGCGTGTCGTTCAACGTTTTTGCGAACCACCATAATATCTTAACATGGTCACATTTAAATGGTTTGTCATAATATACATATGCAGACTAACTCACAACCGTCAACATATTAATTTTGCATACAGTCTGTGCCTATTAGTATAATATTGAAATGTATAAAAAAGCCCACGTTAATGGAAAAGTAGAGACAACATTTATTTGAACTAAATAACCTTAAACGCGATGCGTATTTAATAGTTTTTTAAAAATCATAAAATGTTAATGATATGATATCGATTTAGGACGCTAAAGGAAAAAATAAAATAAATGCCTTTAGAAAAGGCTTATTAGCTAATATTATATCTATTCATGAAGATATTGTTACAAATAATTTATTACAAATATTCAACGTGTAACATGTAGTAACTTATTTTAATACCGACTGTTAATTTAATATGCTCGTAAACCAATAAAAGAAATAATTGCAAGATAAAAATAATTTTTTATATTCTACGTTTTTAAATTTTCTTAACCGTGCCATCGATATATTTGAAATAATATAATCAATATATTTCCTGTTTTGCTATCATTTAATTTTTATCTCTTATTTATAAAAATCATAAATTGAAACCTGTCAAAATGAAGATTGTAAATATTATGGGATATGACAAAACAAATAAAATAACTTGCGGATTTTTTCCGAACTAACTTTTCATTCAGCAAATTTGCTGAAAACGAATTAAAGTCTGCTGAAAAATGACAAAAAGTATTAAAATAATGCATTGTCATCGTGTTCTGAGCTGTTCTGAAAGTTTCAAATGTCTAGCTATACTCGGGGTGTTAGTTAAAATTCGATTGCAAGATTTGTACCGGACAAACAAACAAAGATACAAGAAACCAAGTTAATAAAAACGTAGTAGTAGTAGTAGTAGTAGTAGTAGTCTAGTACTTCCTACTAGAACGGGTAGGACGAACTACTTGTTCGAACCTTGCAATTAGGCCATCACTCAGGCCCTTTTTACGCCCCGTGGTGGGGAGTTCCAGTTACTTCACACATCATACATTTGTACATTGTACCGCCGAAGCGAGTATGGTGTGATCATTAGTAAGCTATATGAGCGTGCGTCAAAGTGCGGGGGAATCGAACCCACGACCTCGAGTTGCCTCGACTCAGAGATAGCTATGCGTGGTGTCTTTAGCACCTCGGCCATCCTGGCTCCCCAAAAAAAAAAACGTAGTAAAAAATTGTAGGGTTAATTTATAATCCTACCTTAATAACTTGTTTTAAATAATAATAATATTACTTGTNTCTGTCTACCTACTTCCTACCAACACACTTTTTAATTTATTCACCTTGGTGAAGTTTCTCGTTTTGGACAGAACAGTGGGACTTTTCTCAGGACTGAATAATCTACCTGGTCTATGATAAACTACCTTATCATATTTCTCTTTTATGTGCACCTTTAATAGGGGCCACAGTACGTGGGACTAGTAAATGTGGAGACATTTATTTCTTATTTCTTGTAAGTAGGTATGGGGTCACGCTGGCCGACCCCCACTCCTGACCCCTTATGTCATACCCCCACTCCTCGAGGCAACGCCCACCTAAAATCGTGGTGTGTTACACCCCATTGGGACACCTTTTCCTGGAACTCCCGACTACGCCGTTGTATAGTAGTTGGTATTTGTAAGATATGGTAATGTTTTAGGAGGTGGCTTAGTTCTACAGTTATAAGTCGCAGTCAAAAAATGACTCAGTAAACAAACAATGCAAAGTAAGAAAGCGTTTGACTGTGGAGTTATAGAGGGGATTGAGTAAACCGAAGATACGACTAAAAGTCAAAGAACCAATTGTAGGGTTAATTTATAATCCTACCTTAATAACTTGTTTTAAATAATAAATATTACTTGTAAATTGTCAAACTAAAATAAAATATGAGTTCATTCTCTTTCTAGACTCAACCGAGTATTGTTGTGTAGATAATATTAACCACTGCTCTAACAGGAGTTATGGGCCGACACGAAAAATAAAGAAGTGAGAATCAAAGAAGATAGGTAAGAAAACCTTATATATATAAAAAAAAATAATAATAATAGAATAAAGTGAAGCGAAGTGAAGTGAAATGAATAATTTACGTGTTCCAACATTTGATGGAAAAAATTTCACAACGTGGAGATTCAGGATCAAGTCTATACTAGCTGGAAAAGGACTAAGCGATGTCTTAGAAGATAACCCTCCTGGACCAAGAAATACGAATTTTGCCGAATGGAAAAAGCGAGATGCGGAAACGCAATCTATACTAACCTGTACCATGGGAGATGCTTACGTAGGAATGATCCTGACATGTAACACATGCAAACAAATAATGGATACGCTGACATCACGATTTGATGGTGACACATCTCGGCGTAGACTTGAAGTAAAAAATGATTTGGCACGTCTAAGCATGAACAAAGACGAAAATTGGAGTGATTATTTAGATCGGGCTGAACAACTTTATCAGCAAGTTAGAACTTTAGGCGCTACAATTGAAGACGAAGAAGTAGTTATAGCTGTGTTACGTGGATTACCGAAAAAATATCATCACATAGCAATCCAGTACGACAATGTACCTAAAGCGACATTAGCTGCAGTAAGAAGGAGCTTTAAACTTGATGAGGAACGTTCAAATTCAAACAAAGAAGAAACGGAACGTGATCCTTCTGCGTTCAAGACTGGACCAGGACAAGGCACTAGTAAGAAGAAATGCTTCATTTGTAACAAAGCTTCACATATAGCCAATGATTGCTGGTACAACCATAAAAATAAAAATCATAATAAAAATCGATTTAAAATGAAACCAAAGCCGAAAAATAATTTTAGAAACCATGCCAAGACAGCCGATGACGATAGTGAAGAATCGTGCGAAATCGCTTGGACAGCAGGACAAGAGATGGAGACGGAAAACTGGATAATGGACAGTGGAGCCACAAGCCACATGACTAGTGATCTTTCAATAATAAAAAATGTTCGGGAAAAGGTGAAGAAAACACGACTGGCACATGACAATATAATCGAATCAGAAGGCATAGGAGAAGTAACGATGCACCAAGAGGGAAACAAACTCAAGCTGGACGATGTACTTCTAGTACCAAGACTGAAGGCAAACCTACTCTCTGTATGTAAACTAACCTTAAATGATCATTGTGAGAAATTTTGGAGTGATCGAGGAGTGGTCGAAAATAAGAGTGGTAAAGCAATATTGAGTGCAAAGCGAGTGAATGCATTTTATGTTGTAAGTGAGTCTTGTGAGCGTGCATGTTTAATGAATGGGTTTGATATCTGGCACAAAAAACTTGGGCACTTAAATGAACGATACATACAATATTTGGCTAAAAATAATATGTTGCGAAATCTTAATATAAAAAATAACGATAAAAGGAATACGTGTATTTCATGTATACAAGCTAAATACGCGTGAAAGGTATTTAAAACACCCCAATCAACTAATAGGTTAGAACTTATCCATACGGACTTAGTGGGACCTAGAAGATGAGTCTATTGGTGGATCGAAATACTTAATGACTATTGTAGATGATTTTTCTCGAAAAATATTCACATATTTTCTTAAGCGTAAGTCAGAAGCTGTAGTAAAATTGGAGGAATTTATAATTTGGTCACAAAATAAGTATGATGCAAAAAATTAAAAAAAATTGGAGTGACAACGGCACAGAATTCCTAAACAACGAAATGACTATGTTAACTAAAAAATTTGGAATTGAGCGACAATTTACAACTCCATACTCGCCAAAATCAAACGGTGTTTCAGAAAGAGCAAACCGGTCGATTGTGGAGAGTGCAAGAGCGATGTTGATTGATGCTAAATTACCAATCAAGTTCTGGGCGGAGGCTGTCGGAACTGCTACATTTTTAAAAAATAAAACACCAACCAAAACGAATGATCTTGTAACACCACAAGAAAAATTTAGTGGAATTAAACCTAACGTGTCATTTCTAAAAGTGTTTGGATGCATGTGTCAATTCTGGGTAGACAAATCTAAAAGGAAAAAGTTTGACCCTAAAACTAAAAGTGGAATATTTGTAGGGTATTCTAGAAATAGGTGATGTAGATAAAAATATAATCATAGAGTCCCGTGACGTAAAATTTTTTGAAGGAAAAATGGGTTACTATTTACTTGACAGACCAATAGGGGAAAACAAATGTGACATTTATAAATTCAACGACGAGGAAGAATTAAACGAAGACGGAAAAAACAATTTGGAGAACAGCGACAATTTAGAAAATAGACGGGAAGAGAAAAATCAAAATTTACCTGAAACTGGAAGACCAATCCGTAATGTGAGACTGAAGAAAATCAACTATAATGAAATATCTGTTGTTGCATCAAGTAACGAGACGAAAAAGAATTTGGAAGTCCCTAACAACTATAAAGAAGCAATGAAAATACCTGAGTGGAAAGCGGCTATGGAGAAAGAACTTCAATCAATGGATACACATAAGGTGTGGGATTTAGTAGAGCTACCTAAAGGAGAGAAAACCGTCAAAAGTCGGTGGGTATTTACAGTGAAAACCCTAATACAAATCCAATGTGTAAAGCTCGATTGGTGGCGCAAGGATTTACCCAAGAATATGGAGTAAACTACTTTGAAACGTACTCGCCGGTAGTGAAACCCACAAGTTTAAGAACATTAGTATCCGTAGCAGCAAGTAAAGGATGGGGCATACACCACTATGTTGTACAAACTGCATATTTGTACGGAAAATTGGACGACAATATAAAGGTTTATATGAAACAACCACCGGGCTTCGAAGAAGGAAGTGAAAATATTGTTTGTCACCTGAAGCAGGCAATCTACGGTCTGAAACAGAGCGGCAGAGTGTGGAACAATACATTCACCAGTCATTTAAATAATAATGGTTTTAAGAGCTTAACGTGTGATAAATGTGTGTTTACTTACAGAAAGGAAGAGTCAGTTGTCTACATGGGTTTGCATACAGACGACTTATTTGTTGTAAGTTCAGATGAAAACATACTTAATGAAGCACTTCAGAAAATAAGAAATAAATTTATACTGAAAGAACAAGATGACTGTGGAAACGTACTTGGGATGGAGATAAACAAGACAGAAAATGGAATAACGATTAATCAAAAAGGATTTACAGAGAAAATATTGAGGAGATTTGGATTTGAAGACTGCAACCCAGCAAAGATTCCAATGGCTGTTGGTCAAGACTTAGATCGGGAGAAGTCTGAACCAGTAGATCAGAAACTATATCAAGAGATGTTGGGATCGATTATGTATTTATCCACAATGACAAGACCAGACTTAGCTTACCCAATAAGCGTACTTTCCAGATACTCCAAAGAACCCCGAAATATTCACTTAATAGCATTAAAAAGACTGTTAAGATACATTAAGGGTACAAAAGATTTAGGATTAACATATTTAAGGGATAAAAATCAGTTAATAGAAGGTTATGCGAATGCAAGTTGGAGAGATGGGAAGGGAAAGCAAAGGTCAACGTCAGGCTATCTATACTGTCTAGGACCTAGGACAAGGGGTAGTAACGTGGGCTTCTAAAATTCAAAATACGGTTGCACTATCGACATGTGATGCTGAGGTCGCAGCTCTGACCGAAGCAATTAAACATGGAATATATTTAAATTTATTCGGATAATTTATTAGCGTATAGTTTACACTGCTGAATGGACCACAGAGGATATTGGTCTGGCGACATACCGATGTNTACGGTTGCACTATCGACATGTGATGCTGAGGTCGCAGCTCTGACCGAAGCAATTAAACATGGAATATATTTAAATTTATTCGGATAATTTATTATCCGAATTATTAGATATAACTATTGAAAAGATACCATTGCGGTGTGACAATCAGGCCGCAGTCGTGCTCGCACGGGAGGGAACGGTATCGTCAAAATCTGCTCACTTAGTGCGGCACGTTGGGTTTATAAATCAAGAGGTTATAAATAAAAGCTTTGAAATCCAACAAGTTAGTACTGACGATCAGAAAGCAGACTTTTTAACAAAACCAATTTCGGCAATTTCTCCGATTAGCGTATAGTTTACACTGCTGAATGGACCACAGAGGATATTGGTCTGGCGACATACCGATGTACCACCTATCTATTACCCTTTCTTGGTCTTGCACTTTGACCGTGACTGTATTGACTGGCGCTCTTGACAGGGCATCAGTAACAACGTGAAGCTTTCCTGGACGGTGGGTGATGGTAAAATCGTACTGCTGATGGTGAAGGACCCATCTCGCTAGTCTTCCTTTCGGCTCCTTCAATCCCATCAGCCATTTAAGGGCCATATGGTCGGTAACCACAGAAATGTTTGCCCCTCTAAGTATGATCTAAACTTTTCAATTGCACAAAGCACGGCTAAGGCCTGTTTTGGCGGGGGGAAGGTGAAAAGAATAAAGTTCAACTCCTCTTACCTGCCGATGGTAGCAGTTCAAAAAAAACCAACAAAAAATAATAGTAAAAATTAAAATTAAAATAATAAATAAAAAAATCCGAATGATAAATCAACTTCGTAAACAACAAGTATATTTTATAAAAAGATTTGGTTATAGAAATAATATGTACTGAGATTTTACACGAAACGATGTGAGACAGTAAATTGTCTCCTAACCGAAAACTCCTGCACACGACGACTATTTTGTAAATGATATGAAAACCGTAAAAGATAGATAAAGGTAGTAAAGGTAAAGGTTCTAAT
>KZ654048.1:23648-35737 GCA_001010745.2 Gerris buenoi
TCCTCCCTTAGACAGGTGCTAAGGATCCAGGAGGACTAAGGGGGGTGATGGAAAAGGGTCCTCCCCTACAGACACTAAAGTCAAACTTAGTGGAGTAGAAATAGAGGAGGACCGACAAACTGTCCCGGCGCCAATAGCCGATTTTAATATTGGCTGACGCGCCATTGGGGGAAGGGAGAGGTTTAGTCGGTAGGGCTGTATTGCAACCACCAGCGAGTCCGACACTCATACTGTGTAATTTCGTATGTGGGTAAGGGTGTAACATGCCTTCCTACTCCCTGCCTTAAAAAAAAAAAAAAAACAGTTTTTAAAAATAGTATTTTTATATAAATTATTTCCTTTTATATTGTCTTGGACACCTTTCGATTATCTTCTTAGTCCATCGACAGTCCACCTCCATTTCCTTTCCGTTATTACTTTGGCTATATCTTTCATTCATACTTTATTATCTGTCCATAATTTTGTTTTCATGTCTTTTCTAGTGGAATCAAAGCCAAAGAAGTTAAAAAGCTAAACGTTTCGACTACTAATATGTTATAGAAACACTTGAGCTGCAAAAAATTATCCCCAAATAGTCGGAGTAGATATATTCAATCCTCTCAATGATATTCCATGTTTAGAACTTTTGAATAAGGTTATAAAACACGCTATCTTAATAACATCATTTGTATTATATATATCCAGTCCAATATCCAGCAATAAATTACATGTTTACAGTTACCCACCTGGATCAACGCGGCAAGATACGGAAAGATGTCATGAACAACTTTGATAATGAACTTAAAGAAATTATCTAGAATTCTGATATAAAGTACAGGATGAGATTCTGCCTACATGAGGGAGGAACCTATCATTCGTTTAATCAAATAGATAATCATTTTGAAACTTCTGAAAGATACATATTATTGACCAAAGATGCTCAAGACATTCTTGATAGTGAATTAATGAATTATCCAAAATAAAGATCACGAGTTGTAAACAGCCGAATATAAGATGAATTGACGGCGTTCCCGGATGTGGAAAAACCCGATATATTTTGTGTGAACATAATCCAGGACACGTCTTAATTATATATTGTATTATATGTAATGTGTTATATATATATTATTATTTTAACAATTTATAATAATAAAAAAAAGTATAAATAAAGGCTTTCAAATTATATAGTAACAACAGTAATACAGTTTAGTCGTGCGTTAAGTAAATATTATTATGTTTCTGAATGAGTTTCTGCGATGACAGCAATGTCTATCCTTCTGTCCTGAAGTAGAAGGTCGAGTTACTGTCCTTGTAGGGTACCACCATTAGCATTCCATAGAAGAATGGTTAGAGAGCCTTGAGTTGGAGGGTACACTAAAGTGGTTGAGCAGAGGGTAGAAGAGCCTGAAAAAGGTTGTGAAAGTAGAAGCAGCTGTGAGAAAAGGGTTGATGATTCTGCGGAGTTCCTGAAAGAAGGTTTGGGGGTAACTGTTATATCAGCAGCCTGAGTAGGAGGTGATATAAAGGAGGAAGTGTCGTAGACCTGAACTAGCGCGAGGTCTAGCGCCTGAATTCGCTATTTTTTCTGTTAAAGAAAACAATGCTGCTTTGCCCTGCGTGGCCTGCGGTTCTATGTGTGCCCGGCCACAACATTTAAAAAAGTGGTTTCTGCAGCATTAAAAAGAGCCTATCAGGCTCATTATGCCCATGAATGTGGTTTAGAGCAGTGTGCCTGAGAGGGTTTTTTATTGGGAGTCATATCATTGGATGCCAAATAAAAAAGGCCGCTATTTTAAATAAAGGATTTACTATCCCTAAAAAGCAGTGACCTTAAAACTTTTCGAAAATACGTTCAATATTGTTAAATACTACAGGATGATAAAATATTTAATTGAAAGGAAGATGAGGGTGCTTTGTCAAGGCTGTAGCGAATATAGAATAGGATTAAAGTTTGAGTAGACATGCAAGACCGCAATGGTAATGGTTTTCAATTGGTCCGGCCTTGTCTCAAAGTGTAACATCAAAGTGTCCCGGAATATCTAAGACCTTGCTTACACTGGGCTCCATTACTTTGCACAACCTTAAATTTAATTACAGGAAAGATCGTTAACGTTGAGATTGCAGCTGATAATCTTATAAACGAACTAGAACTGGTTGTTTGCTTAGAACTTTTAAAGTCACATCCAAGTTCTTGTAATTATCATTAGTTCTTTGGAACAATCCAGCTTATTAAATGGGAGTAAGATCATAGAAAATACGTTTAAATTAAAGGAAAATGTAATAGATTATAATTAATTATTTTTAAGCAAAGTTGTAACTTTTAAATTCATAATTGTCAATTGCAAGTAAAGTACATGTATCCTACTCACACACACACACACACACACACAAGGTTTAATTACAGGAAGGATCGTTAACGTTGAGATTGCAGCTGATAATCTTATAAACGGACTAGAACTGGTTGGTTGCCTTTGACTTTTAAAGCCACATCCAAGTTCTTATAATTATCATTAGTTCTTTCGAACAATCCAGCGGAAAACGGTGAAAACGGATTTTCTAAGTTAAATTAATGCTTTAAAAGAAAAGCTTAAAAACACGGAATCAGCTGTGACACTTCCTCCTCTGTATCCTAAGGTAGTTTCTACTTTATCTAAAGAAAGTGATGTTAAAACACCTGATATTCCTACTTTTAAAGCAATAATTAATCCAAAAAATCCCGTACTTGCCAGCAAGTTACTAAAAGGGTTTTGTTCTGTACTCATATGAATATAACTGAACTAATATGAATTGTACTCATATTAACTCAAAACGATAAAACATAATATGTTTTATATTAGGGTGTTTCATTTTGTAAGGCAAAAAATAAAATTTTTAAAAAAATGCAGACTTTGCTTACGCCCCGAGTCTAAGTGGTGTAAAAGATATGTATGAAAAATTTCATGAAGATTGGATAATATTTAGAGGTTGCACACGTTGATCAGTTTTGTAAAAGTAGGCAAACAATACGGTTTTTCAATATTAATTATTTTTAATGGGAAGACTAGAAATCAAATACTTAAAATATTAAAACTAAACGCTAAGATTAATAGATAATATTATAGGTAAATATTATATTATATTAATCAACTTTGAACAATGCAATATTTTCTTTTGTTCGCTTGGTGATGACTTTTCTGTGATGCTCGACTTCCTTAACAAGATTTCTTTTTGTTTTTCGTCCATGGCTGATTGCTTGAACTTTTTTATCAGATCAATTCCCCTTTCACTTTCAGCAGTATTAATGATCACCTTAAGAGCGTGTACCAAGCAGCATGCTTCTTAGAGAATCGTAGTGGATCCCAAACAATTCAGTGAACATTTTTGATATAGTAGTAACGAAATGGCTTAGGTCTTTTCCTTCAAAAACTAGGTTTTAAACGTTTGTCTAATCGTTTCCCTTTCTTTGAATGGGAATTTCTTCATCCAGCATTGTATAATATGACTTCTTATCCAGTGACGCCCACAGACTTTGGAACTTGCGAAAAATCTGGATATCAGGACCGATAAATATGCTACAACACTCCTTTAGATGTTAGTTAATGGGTGTGTGACGGCAAGCCAACCACAGCAATATTCGTCTAAATTCAGAAGTTTAGAGACTCAAGTTAAAACTACTGAAAATCTTTTATATATTTGAAAGCATTTATAGAAAAGTTGTATAGTTTACAGTATATAAGATTAAAGTTGGCACAATCAAAAGGCGGGAAAATTTTGAGGGAAACGATTTTATTGGTCCCCCATGTTGAATGCAACTTCAGAAAAAATGCTCTACTCTACCCCTGTTCCACAAAAAAATAAATACATCATGGCAACACCGATTTTCCCTTTTTATAACCCCAAAACTACCTCCAAATTTGTTGTTTCCCGCCTTCGATTGTGCCAACTCTAATCTTATATACTGTAGTACAGCAAGCTTGTTGACATTTCCGTAAGTAAAATCTTTTAAAAAACCCTCTGTTAAGAGAAGTGTAAGTTTTTGGAATAAAGAACTAGATGTTTTAAGGAAAATAGTAGCAACACTTCGAAGATGTTGTGGCATTTATCATGTCACATGTCAGTTTTGACTTATAAAAAATAATAAAACAAAAAAAAATGTTTTTTAATATATATTCATCGTGATTTTCAAATAAATCGAAGAAAGATTTTTGCAGGCGTGGAAAAAGTTGTATTTACAAGAATAGTTGACTAATAACTAAATTAATAGCTTAATTAGGACAATTCCTATATTGGTGACCCCGATTTTAAGAAAAAATTGAAGACAACCTCTGGTAAAAACAATCTAAATAATCATCGTTAAGGATAATGATTAACCCAAACCCGTTGCCGAATGAAAATCAAAATCAGGGTGGTAGCATGGCTGTAACACGTGTAGCAGCAAAATTACCCCCTTTCTGGAAACAAAAACCTAAGGTTTGGTTCTACAAACGGAAAGCAATTTTCACATAGCGGGAATAGTAGATGAAGTAACAAAATTTCATTACGTGGTTTCAACATTAGAAAGCAACGTTATCGATCATGTGACCCATCTTGTAGAATCCCCCGATCCAAGATTGCCTTACACTAAACTTAAACAAGGTCTGATCGAAGCTTTTTCAGACTCAGAGACGAAACAACTGAAACGTCTACTTGAAGAATTAGAACTAGGTGACCAAAAACCTTCACAGCTTCTGAAGCAGATGAAAGATCTAGCAGGCACACAGATTGTGGAAAAAGTCATTAAATATTTATTTATTAATAGACTACCCAGAAATGTTCAATCTATTTTAGCAATTAGTGACGAAAATTTAGAAAAATTGGCAAAAATGGCTGACAAAATAACCGAGGTAACCCAAACTAACACTGCCGTAGCCGCAGTATCCAGCAGTAAAGTAAACACTTCAGAACGTTCAGAAATCGAAGATTCCACAGATGGATCCATCATATTTAGCAAAATAGACTGTCATAAAGCTTACAACCAAATTCCTGTTAATCCAGTAGTCCAGTCACCAGCCGTTTTAGGTCTAAATTTTGAGAATCAACGTCGATTTTCTTGAAACTTTGGATTTAGGTAGTATTTATAACCTTCTTCAAAATCTACTCTGTGCCGAAGCGGGCCCTAGGGGTGAAAGCCACCCCCTTCTAGGGGTTGAAAAATTTCATAATTAAAATGAACTATGAGGTCGATATATTAACCCATTCTAAGCAACTTTTGTTCTATAAAGTTTTTTTTAAAAGTTGATAATTTCCAAGTTATTAAGGATTGAAACTGTGCAAATGATAGTCCAGTAGAATGGTACATTTTACCTTGCATCAAATAAGGTAGTTCTAATTTTTTGATATGTTGTACATGATGGATGGCTAATGATACATCTAAGTTTTCGACCTCGGCAAACTTCCGGATCATTGTGAAACACTTGAAAAACCTCTAAATTTCCATGTTTTTCTGTAATAACTCGAAAACTGTGGACTCTAGCGAAAAAAAGTCTATGTTCATAATTAAACTTCATTAAATTTTATACAAAAAAAGTTCTTTAATTGTTTTTAGCTCCAACCGTTTTTGAGTTACCAGCTCTCAAAATTAGATAATAAAAAATAAAATTGGATAAGGGGGTCAAAGTACACTTTTATTAGGAATTTCTGACCTTAAGCCACACTATATTTATTTTTCCATAGATTTTTGACTCCCCCTACCAAATTTATCATTCCTCTATTTACCCCCAACCCCTAGACTCCTCCCCCCCAAAAACTCTACCAAAAAGGCCCCCCTAAAGTTTTTTTATAATATTTGAAAAACTGAAATAAATTTCAGTTGTTGCTATATTCCTCGTAAACTATGCGTTGTTCGATGTTAATTTTTTATACTAGTTTTGTAGTGCAATAAATTTACAACAATTTAAGTCCAAAGGCAACTCTGTACGTAGTAGTTATTAAAAAAATTCGAAAATTTAGTGGTTTTTCAAGTATTTCTCAATGATCCGGAAGTTTGTCGAGGTCGAAAACTTAGTTGTATCATTAGCCATCCATCATGTACAACATATCAAAAAATTAGAACTACCTTATTTGATGCAAGGTAACCCCTCTTATTTACGACGATTCTACTGGACTATGAGTTATTGCTCCTTGAATGACGGTTATTTTCGAAAAACCCGAAATTGAAAACTTTCAACCTTAAATAATTTGAAAATGGAGAGGTTTTTGGGGAAAACTCAAAGAACCATTTTTAAAGAACATAAAAAACCCTTTCCAATGAGCTCTTAGAAGTGACTGAATTATAACAAAAATAAAGTCAATACATTTATTTTGTTTTGAAAAATTTAACAATAAGACCCTCGCCATTACCACCCTAATTAAAATTTATCAAAACCCATTTGCAATTAACTTCATTTATGTGTTATTGATATAATCCAAGTGATTTGACCTGTTTTGAATGCTTATTTTAGGAAAAATAATTGATTACAGGGAAAATTGCAGTTTTATATAGTACGTGAATGCAAACTTTGAACCACCATATCTCATTCAATTTTTTTGATACAAAGTTAAAAAAAAACAAAAAAAAAACAATATTTTAATTAAGAAAGCCCCTACAATTAATATTTGAAACATTTTTCCATATCATGAATAGTTTTTAGTATATTTAGGAAAAAATTATTTATTTTTTAAAATTACAAAAATGCAATTTTCCCTTTAATCAATTATTTTTCCTAAAATAAGCATTCAAAACAGGTCAAATCACTTGGATCATATCAATAACACCTAAATGAAGTTAATTGCAAATGGGTTTTGATTAATTTTAATTAGGGTGGTAATGGCGAGGGTCTTATTGTTAAATTTTTCAAAACAAAACAAATGTATTGACTTTATTTTTGTTATAATTCAGTCAATTCTTATGCAAAAAATTGTTATAAGAGCTCATTAGAAAGGGTTTTTTATGTTCTTTAAAAATGGTCCTTTGAGTTTTCCCCAAAAACTTCACCATTTTCAAGTTATTTAAGGTTGAAAGTTTTCAATTTCGGGTTTCTCGAAAAATAACCGTCATTCAACGAGCAATAACTCAGTTCGTATTGGGTGTACAGATGTTTTTAAAAAATGAATCTCTTTGTTTTTTTATTAGCTACATTTTTGATCTTATTCATTTTTTTGATAAAATGAAAACTTTTTAAGTTATTCGTGGAAAACAGTTAAAAAACATGCGTTTTTTCATTGAAAAATGCACAGTTTCAATCCTTAATAACTTGGAAATTATCAACTTTAAAAAAAAAAACTTTATAGAACAAAAGTTGCTTAGAATGGGTCAATCTATCGACCTCATAGTTTATTTTAATTATGAAATTTTTCAACCCCTAGAAGGGGGTGGCTTTCACCCTTAGGGCAAATGCCCGCTTCGGCACAGGGTAGATTTTGAAGTAGAGGTTAGGTAGAGCTCAAAATCCAAAATTTTATGAAAATCGGTGTTGATTCCCAAAATGTAGAGGTTTTGCATTTTTTTACCGCTGGTGTAAAGACAACGATGGAGTCATCTGAATCAATAAACACATCTCTACAAAGAAATGACAAAAATGATACTATTCCTGAAAACTCGATGTTTCAACCAAGCAAGAGAAACTGCAAGCGTTATGAAACAGGGGGAATAAAACGTGACAAATGAAGAAAACAACGGCGATTCAAATACAGAAATTCGGAAATACTCTGATATTTTGAAAAAATCCAAGAAGCATGATTCTAGGAATAAAAAAAAGGCCTCTTATTTATGGCAATAATCATTCTGAGAGAAGCGCCTTTTCTGGAGCCCCTCGTAACCTATGGTTGTATATTGGGCGGACAGCGAGGGAAACTGAAGAAAATGATATTATCAATCATGTTAAAAGTAAGTTACCTATCAGTAACTGGAAATACGAGTGTTTACGGTTGGAAAGTAAACGTTTACTACCCTGCTTCAGACTAAGTGCTGATTATAATGATAAGGAGACGCTTTTGGACCCATCATTCTGGCCCTCAAATGTAAGAGTAGGTACTTTTTTATGGAGAACTCCATCAAGGAAATTCAAGAAGTGACGAATCATGTGATTACTTCTTCAGATAACAATCAAGCCATCAAAGACACTGCCAGAAATGCAGGCAATATCCTATCACTTAAGGAAAAATATTATGAATTTGAACACCACTTACAGTTAGACAAGGCTATTAAAATTATATGTCTAACTGAAACTTGGCTTAAGGAAGCAGAATGTCGTCTGTACAACTTTCTGAACTTTAGTATTGGTTCATACTATTGTAGACCCGATAGTCTAAGATGTGGTGGATGTTTAATATGTATACATAATTATATAGGAAAGTATAACAATATTGAATCCATTGAGAAACTCTCTATTATCCAGGAGTTTGAAGTCTCGGCAGTGTATATTCATAGTAATAAGACTGTAGATATGTGCCTACCGCTCTCCTGGTGGTAAAATTGAACCTTTCTTTGACAATCTAGAATCTAGAGTCTGCCCTAGAGATAGCTGTAGGTAAGTCAAAACGAATATACCTGGCAGGTGATGCAAATATTAATCTCTCGAAGACAGTGGGAATGCCAGGCGTCTCACTAATCGTACATCATCTTATGGCTTACGGCTTACAGCCTACTTGGTTTGATGTCACCCGACCAGCAAGCCTTACTTGCCTTGACAATATATTCACTAATGTAAATGGATCCCGGTCTGACTGTTTCGACTATAGGTACTCTGACCACATTGCTCTCACTTGTCCACTTTACATTAAGAGTGATAAAACCTTTGTTAGGTACAAAAGAAAGACTACAGATGATGGCATCTTTATTTACTAATTACATGTCGCAAAATTTTGACTCTTATAATAAGGTTGGCTGTGAAGAAAACTGGACTAAACTCATTTCAGCTGTTAATAATTGTTTCCCAGTTAAAAGAAGTGCAGTTAAAAAAAAACAAAGACAAATAAAGTATATTCACCTGAGATCAATAATCTAAGAGAAAGAATACTTACCTTGTCGGAGATGTATTATACATTGAAATGCCCAATTATTAAAGCCGATATAAAAAGAACAAAGAAGGAGTATAGATGGTTATTGAAATCTAAACGACTTACGTCCAACAGAGGTTATGTCAATAAAAACTCAAATGATGGAAAACAATTGTGGAGGTTTATTAACAAGGAATCTGGATTTCTGGAAATAGGTTTCTGGAAAAAGGAACTTCCGTCGTATTCCGGAGGATTATCTCACGGATTATAATCCAAATAGTTTATTTCTCTCACCGAATACTCCTGAAGAAATACATAAAACTATTACATCCCTTCGAAACTCTACTTCCAACGACATTTTCTTATTTAATAATGAACTTTTAAAGCAAATCAGTCAGGATAAAACCACCTTTACCACTAAGTAATTTAATCAATTCTTCGTTTACCCTAGGAGTCTTTCCGTCTTGTCTTAAAGCTAGTAAGGTGATACCAGTTTTTAAACAAGGTAATCGAGATGAGGCCAATTGTTATCGACCGATATCTCTTACTCCAGTTTTCAGCAAAATTTTTGAAAAAGTTCTTAGAGCTAGACTGATAAATTTCCTTCATAAACATGAGATTTTAAATAAGAATCAATTTGGTTTTCGCCAAGGGTTATCAACCGTTAACGCTATTAATTGCTTGACTGATTTTATCTATGATGCCTTTGAAGGAAAATATGAAGTTCTAGCTGTTTCATGTGACCTAAGCAAGGCTTTCGACTGCGTAATTCATGAAATTCTACTCAAAAAATGGCATCATTATGGTGTCAGAGGAGTTGTCTTAGACCTCATGGATGCTTTTCTCAGCAATATAGAACCCAGTCTGTTTTCTTTAATGGTAGTTATAGTTCAGATGCTCAAATCAGGCATGGAGTGCCTCAAGGCTCAGTGCTGGGACCTCTTCTGTTCTGTTCCTAATTTATGTCAATGACTTACCAGGTTTTAATTCATTACGTATTCAGTTTGCGTATGATACAAGTTTTGCAATATCTGGAAAATGTAGAGAAGATCTCAATGTAAATATGAATCATATTATTACAAGTGCCAAAAAGTGGTTCACTGCAAATAAGCTTACATTAAATATAAACAAGAACCAGCAGTTGCTATTTACTCTAAAGCAAAAAACTAGTGAAACAACATTAAACATTTTAGGTGTAAACCTCGATTCGAAGTTGTCCTGGACACGACACATTAACAAAGTAGCCAAATCACTTTCTGCTGTGCTATTTTTGCTAAGGAAGCTCTCCCATTCATTCGACCATGTAATTCTAAAACAAGTTTACTATGCTCACTTTCACTCCAGGCTCTCGTACTGTGTAACTGAGTGGGGTAGTGCATCTGAGGCTTCTACTATTTTTCTTCTACAAAAAAAGCCATTACGATTATTTCTCGAAATAAATAGAATGAGCCATGTAGTCAGCTATTTAAAGACCTCAGAATATTAACATTTCCCTCCGTTTACATTTTAAATCTCCTAGTATCCTCACATCCACACTATCAGGAATGAGTACAGAAGAGGCATAATTATACCACAAGGTCAGCATAAAAAATAATTACTTTTCCAGCTCATCGACTTACTAAAACAAGTAAATCAGTCCAGTACCAAGCTATTAAGCTGCTTAACAAAATTGATAGTGAAACTCTTAGTCTTAAGACAGAAGTATTTAAAAAAAAAAGTATCTGCTTTGTGAAGCTCTCTATTCTTTAGAAGACTTTCTTAGTGAAAAAAAAAATCTTTTAGTTTTTGACGTTAATTGTTAATTATTGTATTGTATTGTAATTATGTTTATTAAATTCAAATTACAATTATCAATAACTACGGGAGACATACAGAGAAAAATAGACCCCTGCACTGTATGTCTCCCGTAGATATTGATAATTGTAATTTGAATTATTTAAAATTTAATCTTTCGGTAGTAAGAAAACTACCAAAAACTTAAAAAAAAAGAAATTATGTTTATTTTAAATTCGATTTATTGTATTGTAAATATGTTAATTTTTTTTTATTCATAAAGTGACGATGTGATGCTAATATTTGTATAGTTTCCGCTAATGTATAATAATAAATAAATAAAAATAATATTAAAATAACACTCCATTTTTGAAGGGCTGTAAATAATACATTTATAGTGTTAAAAAGGTGATACCTTCGTTAAATGGTAGAACATTTTGCCTACTTTAATTAATAATAGAATCATTTTTTCGATCAAACCACTCCTTCATGGTGAAAACGGGCTAAAACTGAAAAAAAAAATCCAATATTTTGTGGTTTTTAAGCCCCAGCGGTGCTCCGCCGAGGTCGAAAACTTGGGAATATTATTAATGAACCTACACGTACAACATTTAAAAAAATCAAAACTACCCACCCTTTGCAAGATTGACTGGACTATATATTATATACTCTTCTTGCTTTTGTAATATGCAATCAATATTTATACTGTTAAAAAAGGCGACGGATTTATACTATTAATAAACAGGTCAAGTGAGTGCTAGTCAGCACATAACGAGGGTCCGTAGGCCACACTGTATAGTTAAGTACTACCCTTTTAAAGGTGTTTTTAAAATGCGTCATCGGACTTAAAATTTTGAAATAAAGTCATCGGACGAAAGGTGTAGCCGTGAGAGCATGCGACGGTCGGACACACAGACAGACACACGCGCGAGAATATAAGGGTCCTTGGCTTTTGCCTACGGGCCCTAAAAATGCAATGGAGGGCAGGAGATAGTTTCCAACCCAACAGTGTTCAATCTTAGGTACCTAAATGTGTTCAATCTTAGGTACCTAAATGTGTTCATTCTTAGTTACATAAAAGTGTTCAATCTTAGGTACATAAAAGTGTTCAATTTTAGGAACCTAAAAGTGTTCAATCTTAGGTACCAAAAAGTGTTCTATCTTAGGTACCAAATAGGTTTAAAATCAAGGGGAAGCTGACTGAGATTATACTTATTTTTTAATTGAATAAGTTCAAAATGGAAGTCTTTATAGTGACAAGTTTTTTCATAGGGGGATGCTGAATTTAGGAACGTTATTTTTTATTTTGTTTTAAAATTCTATATTTTTATATATAAATATAT